>JAADWX010000112.1:0-43592 GCA_023336405.1 Globisporangium echinulatum | reverse complement strand
CAGCATTGCTAGCGTTCGTAGCGAGCAATTGCTGAGGAACAGCAAGAGTGTCTACATTAGGAGGACAGGCCAAGCACATGGCGATCGAGTACAAGAAACAAATGAAGCAAAAAGCACATCGCGTCCTTCTCGCACGAGCGCACGTCGTGGACGAACCTACCGCTACACGACACACTCTCCGATGCGGTCATCACGTACTCACCCTCTAAAGCACGTCCGCCCATGCTCGTTGTCTCAACCTGCTAGTGTCGCGCTCCCAGCTATGAGTCGTCGTGTGCTGTGCGTCACCTCGCACGACAGACTGCCAGACACACCGACTGGTCGCTTTCAAGCTCCAGGTGTCAAGTGCAAACTAATGTGTGACCATCGAGCGTCGAGCGATGATAGTCGTCGAGTGGACGAGCCACGACCTCGATCGCTCTCGAGTGCAGTCCACCCGAGAGACTCGTCAGTCCTTGCGTCGATGTCGTATGTTCCACTGCAGACAGACAGACAGACAGCAGCAGAAGCAGCGGCATGACACAGTTCACAATCATGTCGATGCTTCTGCTACCGTCTGTCTGCCTCGAGGTACACTCGATCGAGCGACACAGCAAGACGAGACGCGAGGATGGCGTACCGCAACTCGAGTCAGGGTTCACTCATTGCCAGCTACGCATCGCCGCCGCGTCTGCTCTTGAGCACTCCGGCATTCGAATCGATGGCACTCAGTCGGACAGCGTGTGCAATGCTGCAACTTGCGCAGTAGCAGCCTCGGTATATAAGTGCGTAGAGAGCGACGACCAACGAGAACTTGCGCGTGGCGCATGTTGCAGCGCGTCTTCGAGCGTCGAAGCCTTGGCGAGTGCTGCTGCTGACTCTTGTGCGCGCTTGGTGCGTTTTCATGGACTGCCGCGGTAGAGTACTGCGCTGTTTGCCTTCGGACGTGTTCGTTCGCGGTCGATAGGCACTGAACGACGAAGTCACCGACGATGAAGAGTCAGGAACGTCCGACACTGTGCGAGTCAGCATGTCGGAAGGATAGAAGAACAGCGGTTACCAACTCGCTGCTTTCGCAAAGAAGAGTGACAGCAGACGCAGCGCATATGCCAGAGAGCACACGCGCATGTGGGATCAACTTCATGACGTGCTGCTGCTTGTATTCGTGCACACACAGATTAGGCTTGTTGTGGAACCATTCGCATTGCATGCGATGTGCACTCAGGAGGTACGAAACTCCCCGAAACATACAAATCGCAGGTGTACACACGTCGCAGCGTACGCAACTTCTTCGACGAAATGTGCGAAGTGTCAGCCTGTTTCACCAGACTCTTTCCACGACCTCGACCTCGACGACGATGCATCGGCGCGGGAGCGAGCGAGCGATCTGCACATCGAAAGTTTCACTCGAGCGCACGAGAGCTCGTTTGCTCGCGTCCAAGTCGTGCTCGACGTGCAGTCACAGACCCACACACTCGTGTATGCACGCACCATCGCCACTACAACAACAGCACGCCGTAATACAGCCACACACACAATGCTCGACAAGATGGACTTGCCGCTCAAAGCCGACTTCTTTCCGCGCGTGCGGCTCTCGCGCAACGAGTGCGCCAAGTACGCGCGACTCGTCGATGCGAGCTCCATTGCGCTACGACGTACAGTCGACACCCCCGAATGGAACAAGCTCTACGACAAAGGCGGCGTTGCATTCTCCAAGATGCACTGTTTCGAAAACACGATTGCTATTGACCAGATGCCTATATTAGGCCACCAGCGCATCAACGGCAGTGCTGCAACTGCGTGCATTGCAGTCTGCGCAACGATCTTTACGCCTGGGACAATCAGCGAAGTGCTCGAAGCCGTTGCGTCGCCTGTGACCGACGACTACCGCAAAGCGATGGCGTTCCTCCACAAAGCCCAGTTCCTCGATGCTGTCGCACTCGAGACGTTGCCAGCAACGACCCAAACGCAAGCATTTACGACGCTCAAGTGGGCGGCATTCACGAACGACGATACTACTGTCGGATATAGTACCAAAAGCGCGACCTTTCCAGTCGGATCCGACTATTGTTTCCTTGAACACGCAGGACTCGCGCGCGATGCGAGCAGTGGCGATACCTACGGGTTTTGCGTCCAGGAGTCGGTCGTGCGCGATACTGAAGTACCAACACTTGCGCACCTCGGATTGCGCCGCAGCGAATTGCGCGGTGCTGGTATGATTGTATTACCGACCGACCGCAAGGACGTCGTGCAAGTTACTTCAGTCCTCCGCATGCGACTCCTTGGTACCGATAGTACTGCCAACAAAGCCGCACTTGAGCGCCGAATGCTCAAGCGCGTTGCGGCAGTCGGCCGCATTGATGTCCTGCTCGAACGACGACGTTTGAGCAAGATGCAGTTTGTTGCACGCAACATGTGGGTCGCCGACGATGACCGCCGCGCGTGTGCAGTATGTACCAAGGCATTTTCGCTCCAGCGACGGCGGCACCACTGCCGCAACTGCGGCGAAGTCGTCTGTTCGACGTGCGCGCCACCGCGCGAAGTCGATGTGTCAAGAGTTGGCGCCGCGCTCATCCGTATCTGTACAGCCTGTGTCGTGTTTGCGCGGACCGAGCTACATACGACAGCTGCTGCAGCAGGTAGTACTAGTAGCGCAGACGACGTGCTCGTGTACCACGTGCGGCCGACACTGGCGGCGTCGAGTCATTCGAGCGATGACAGCGACGATGTGTTTGTCGAGAGCCACGATACGCATGGATGGGGCAATGGCGGTGGCAGCAGTGGCGACACAGCAGCGATGATCGAGACACAGCAGCAGCAGCAGGCGGCGCCGATCCGTTCGACGCGACCACGCGCGTTTTCGACCGACAGCAACTTTTCGATTGCGAGTGAATATCAGCACCCGCAAAATCAGTATCAGTATCAGTACCAACACCAACATTACCAGCAACAGCAACATTACCAGCAACAGCTGTACGACGATAGCGCGTTTGAGGACGACGACGATACGTACTATACGCGCGACTCGCAAGCGAGTTCGGACGGCAGTAGCTACTCGTTCAGCGACCTCAACACGTTTGACGACCGCTTTGGGTCGGCGGCACTGAAACGACTCACCCCACAGCAACAACAACAACAGCAGATGCAGATGCAGCAGCGATCGATCCCGCTACCAAAGTCGAATGGCGCGACGAGCAGCAGCAACCGACTCGTGTTGTACCACGACTCAGCGTCAGTGCAGCCAACAGCGTCTATACCATCGGCAGCCGATCGCATGACATACAACCCAGCGAAGGTCGTGACGCACTTGCTGACGAGCGAGCCGCAGTCTCCACCACAGTACCAGTACCAGTATCAACAAGAGTATCAGCAAGAGTATCAATTTCAAAACCAAACGCCTGAGCCATCGCATACACGCGGTCCAAGCCGCAGCTTTGACAGCTCGCACTCGCTCGACGACGAGCTCCAGAGCTGCATCCGCGGTCTGCATGACGACATCTCGAGGGCGACAGCGACGCGCTTGAGCGACTTTGACGTTGCGCCGGGCGACAGCTTTAGTAGCGACTGCACAAGCGGCCATGACGATTTGGTACCAACGCAGATGTCGCCATCGCAGTCAACACTATCGCGGTCCGTCGTTATGCGGCAAGACTCGACTGGTAGCACGAGCTCGAGTCCGTCGACTGTCGACGCCGACATTGAGCTGTTACTACTGAATGACGACTTTTCGCTCCTGTGTGCTGATACTTTACAACGGCAGCGCCGCGTGTCGTCAACAGTGTCGATGACGTCGATTACGTCGCTGGCCCAGGACGCTGGTGAGCGGCATCGCGCACCGTCAACGCTGTCATCGATCGCGTCGCCGCGTCGCTACTCGAGCAGCTCGCGGTTCTCCAATGGCTCGATACTCGACGAGGACGAACAAGTACCAGCCGATGACAGTGCCGTCGACAACGCTGATACTGATGGGAATGACGAAGGCGAGCGCCACACCGATTTGTTGGCACTACAACGTCAGGTCGAAGGGCTCCACCGGTCGCTCGCGGACGCGACGACCAAGTTGCAGTACTACCAGACACGTTCGGTAGCAGCAGCTGGTACTGCTGGTGGGATTGGTTCCACGCGCTTGCAACGCGCAGCGTCGACTGAGAGCGACACGTCGTCGGTATTATCACCACTCGCAGCCGTCGCACCACTGCCGTCGTCGTCGTCATCGTCGAGCCGCCGCAGCAAGCGCTGCGAGTCGTCGCATGACAGCAAGGTTGCAAGCAAAAGTGTCAGTGGATTTGGGTTTGGTATCGGCTTTGGTATTAGTAGCAAGCAGCAACGAGCAGGTGGTGGCCGCAAACGCGCCGACCCAGCGTTTGCAAACCGCACCGAGACGTACGACGCGCTCGTGTCCGAGCTGCACGAGCTCATGGGTCTCCCGACACTCTCACCACGCGCAGCGTGATACAAGTACGTGAGCGGTAGCAAGGACTAGTAGTATCAAGACTTGCGTGTGTATAGTAATAGTATATACAACGTATCTATATACATGAGTATACAACGTGTGTTGAACGATACAAGTGTATGTGCGGACGTGACTCGCGTCTGTCAACGAAGTTGCGGGTTGCAAGTCGCTGACGCCCTTCGTCGACATCACTGACACCTCGAATGGCTTCGCTTCAACGACTCGAGAGACGCTTGAGGGTCAGCGAGTTGCGACTTTGGACGAGATGCCAGTGCTGACGGACCTGGCGTCGATAATGACCGTCTGACTTGCTGATAACGTTCCTGGCGACAGAAGGAGCGTCACATACAGTGAGTGCGCTTGTTGGTTGTCAAGAGCTCTGGCATACACGGTATGAAAGAACCTATATGGCGTTCATCCACACGCCGATCGCAACTTGCACACACGCTGTCGTGAACCGCAGTTTACATGACAATGGGTGTATCCAGCACACGAAGGGAGCGCAGTAACTTCAAGACGAGCGAGCCCAATGATCCAGTTGCAGTGAATCCATTGACCCAGCAGCAAACATGAAGTAACACCATTTGCGTCATGTGAACCACACAAACACAGATGTCATTATTTTGGGACCGTCCAACTGTCCAGTCAAAGTCGCATTATAAGTCCAGCATCGCAGAAAGCGCTTGTTCCGACTTTTGCTGTGCAAGTTCAAACGCACATAAAGCCGAGGTGCGCTCTTGATGTGCGTGCGCAAGTGTAGTTTCGTGGTTTGGCAGTTAAGAGAGCACGCACGCACGCTTGATACCAGCAATCAACGAGACCGTGTTTTGCTACTACCGATGTGCAGGTTTGGGTGTAGGCGCGACCTCAAGGAACTCGCAAGGGTGTTAGGTCGATCATCAGTTCGATCAGTTGGTCAACAGGTTCACGTTTGCGTACTGGTACTCACTCGAGCCTTTCCGCTCGTCACGCTAGCAGGATGTCTGCTGCAACCATGTGAGCCACACGTTCGAGGCTGCGGGCATTGAATTTGGTCCTGATTTGCATGATTTCGGGCTGCACAAGGGTACGATTTCGACCTACATGAAGACTCGTGCGTGCGCTTGTGAAGCGATGTAAAGGGTGTGCAAGTTGCCTGTTCGCACTCAAGTGCAGATAGCAGCAGGCATTGCAAATGAAGCGAGCTCTTACCCAAGCTCGTTCACTCCAAGGTTTGCTGGGTCGACGTATGTGTGATCTCGTGGCGCTTGCTTGCTGGTTGCAAGAGTGGCAGCTCTATAATACCACTTGGGATCACAGATGGAGGCGATTTCGATAGACCTCCATGGTCGATACTGAATCCAAGTTGGTGGTCAACCCACAACATTAATATTCGTGCAGAAACCCGTTTGGTCCATCCTCCCCTATCCACCGTTTTCGTTTCGTGCTGAAGTACCAATTGCGGCAGCCTCAAAAATAGCTTGCAATTTGTATATGCAACTCCACATCTGCTCATTTTGCTCTGAAGTGACCGTAGTGTAGGTTCACTGTGCCAGACGCTCGCCGTGGTGCGTGACCGGCAAGAGCAGCAGCAGCGCAGGCGACATATTGGCATCGACGCGATCAGCAGTAGCACGCACGCACGCACGCAATAGCGTCTCAACATCTGCGCTGGCGTACACTTGTGCAGTGGCAACCAACAAACAGTCGCACGCGCACGCGACGGAGCTGCTGGCGCGCGAACAAGTCCAGCGTGACATTGTCGCCGCCCCAATCTCACCAGTCAGTAGTAGACCAACTACAGCCAACAGCTTGCAAACATGATGGTGCGGCGGCTGATATACGTGACGGCGCTTGCCGTAGCCAGCAGCAGTGCTGCTACAGTGCACGCACTGTCATCCTCGTCGTCATCGTCAGCCGCACCGCCAACAACGCGAGCTCCTGTTGATACGAACGAGACGACCACACTCACCTGCGAGGCCCAAGGGCTCTTTAGCGTCGCGGTGCTCGGTGCACAGGGCGTCTATTGCGTCGCCCAGCAGCCATGTTCCGGTTCGCCATCCAGTATCGCGCACTTTGCGTGTCCAACGGCCGGCCAGCGCGACGTCACTGGTGTGACTATATTAGTAGCGGGCAGCTGCTGCGCGGCTCAGCTCAGTAGTGGAAGCAACTCGATCGGCTGCGTGCGTCTCGACAACGTCGCAGCGCGAAGTGCGCGGTGTCTATCGCCACCGGACTGGTTCATGCCAATCAGTACGGTAGTGCCAGTTGCTCCTGAAGTACCAATTGGGACGCCACGCGGGACGCGCATGCTCGAACCGACCCCAACGCCCGCACCACTCGAGCCGTCGCCAGTACCAACAACAACGACGCCGACACCGTCGCCATCGCCACGGACGTCGACAAACAGCGACCCGGACGCTGGCGACCCATGGCCAACGTCGTCACCAGTCACGTCAGTACCACCAACATCGATACCAACACCAACACCGACATCAGGACAAACACCGACACCAACGTCGGTACCAACACCAACATCGACACCGACATCAGTACCAACGCCAACACCGACATCAGTGCCGACGCCAACACCGACATCAGTACCAACGTCAGTACCAACGTCAGTACCAACGTCGGTACCAACACCGACTCGGGACTCACGTGGCTCCGGGTCGTCGTTGAATGACACGGGCGGCAGCAAAGGTGTCACAGCGACACCAACTGTCGGTGTAACGGACCCGGACGCTGGGGATGCAGCAGCAGCAGCTGCAGCTGAAGACCGTACAAAGAACGACTTGGCGACCCTGTCGCCAATCAACGACGACTCGCCATCGGCGACGCCACGATCAACACCAAAGACACCGGGCGCGACCGTTGATCGATACACCGACCGCCCCGTCACAACGAGCCAACCGACGTCGAATTCGTCGATTCCGACGGCCGACTCGCTTGCTGACAACACGCTCGTGTACCTCATCGTTGGTGCGGCAGCGTCGATCGCCGTTGCGATTGGCGCGTTGATCTTGCGACGGAGCGGCGCGACGGACCAAAACGCGACCTTGTCGATCCAGGACGAGTCAGTTGGAGGTGGTGGCGATAGCAGCATTGCAGCAGGTGCAACCTACGGTGCGACGACGACACCGCGCAACGCCAACGAGTTTCTATAGGGAAGGCGCTGCTATAGTAGGGGCGACAGCGGGAGCGGCGACATGTTGTTTTCCAACAACAGTGTAGGAGGTAACAGTAGTATCAATTTTGAGAGGGGAGGGATGACCCGTCGCCCTCCCACATGCGGCAACTAGCTGCGCATGTACGTAGGAGCTAGAAGGGAGAATGAGAGAGAGGTCTAAGCCACGAGACGCATGGTCGTCACACAGCCAAGCGCGTTGCTATATGATACAATTGCATTAAGATGCCCAGTACGTGTAGCGGCAGTAGCGCCATTCGGTCGCTATCAGTTCGGATCGAGTCGATCACGTGGATGGTCATTATGGCACGAGGTCGGGCCGTCGACGGTCTCAAGCAGCCAAGTCGTGCAGGAGCGTCGCAACGAGCTGCTCGCGTCTGTCGTTGTTGACTTGCCGTTCAGGGCACTGCACGTACACGACGGCGCTCTGCGCAGCTGTGAACCCTGTTGCGTATCACCACACAGTCAGTACAAGTCCGTCGTATAGTCCACATCAACAGATACGTATAGTCCACATCGCTATACGTATAGTATAGTCCGTCAATCGCAACGTACGGCGCTTGAGAAAGTCATACGCGGCGCCTGCGTCAAAGCCGGAACCCACAACCTCAAAGCTGCTGCGACGTGCTTGCTGCGCTGCTTCCGACCGCGCGAGCATCGCGACGATGCGCTGCTGAAAGTCCTCGATGTCATCGACCGCCATTGCATCATCATCGACGTCATCAGTGTCGTCACTATCGACACTATCAATAGCACTACTGTCGAGCGGACACGCAATGTCGCCGACAACGACAAACGACGACGCAATCGCGCGAACGTCGGTGAGCTGCGCGAGCACGGCGCGGCAGACGCCAGTGTCAAGTTCCGGCGCACGCGCAACGTCGTGTGCGGGATGGAACACAGTGAGTGCGTCGTCGTCGTCATGCGGTGTCTCAAACTCATCTGTCGCGGTTACAAATGGCTCCAGTGCGACTGTCGTTGACTTCTTGGCTGTCGACACTGTCGTTGGCTTCGTAGTCAACACTGTCGAGGCTTTCACGACTGGCTTTGCAGCAGCCGATACAACAGTGTTGCGCACTCGCTGAGCTGCTGCGCGGCGCTTCGCTCCGACGCTCTCGCTGATCACAACGCGGCACTGTGCTTTATACACTGAACACTCGACATCCAACTGCCCAGCGATGTCGAGACGCCACGCAATCGCACTGCCAGGTGGCAGTAGCGGCGTCGACGTCTTGCGGACGACAGCGCCAGTGGCATCAAAGAGCGTCGCGTCGAGTGCGTGCTCGACCATTGCGAGTTGCGTTGGGCTAATACGCCAGTAGACAACGTCGCCCTTGACGACCGTTAGTGTGGATGGCGTACACACAAAGTCGTCGATGACAACATCGTGGACGTGGATGCGCGGCTTGTTGGCTTGGAGAGCACTAACGTCGTCGAGGGTCAATGGCGTCGGGAAGTAACATTGTGAAGTACCAACTGACTGCAACAGCAGCGAATCGTCGTCGTCCGAGCCCGACTGCGTCTCTTGGCTCGACAAGTCGACAGGGAGACAGCTGCTGCTACTGCTGCTGCTGGTGTTCGCCTTGGCGAGTGACTGTGCGCGCTGCTTGTGCGCACGTCGCTGCGCGTTTGCAAACGCAGCTTCACTGTCACCATCGTCGTCGTCGTCGCCCTGACTGCTGCTGCTCGTCGTGACTGCTGTCGTAGTCGCAGCTGACGCGTGGGGCGTCGCTTTCGCTTGCCACAGCAGCTGCATGAGGCTCGGCGGCTCGGTCCGTTTGGTAGTCACAGCAGCTGCAGTGCGCTGGTATTGCGGCTCCGTCGACACTGTAGCTGGCAGTGGCGCCTGCTGCACATGCGACGCGGTCGCTGTTGCAATGCGCTTTGCCCGTTTCTTGGCCGCTGCATTGCGCTTTGACGTGGACGATGCGCTTGGTCGTGGCTGCGGTCCAGTCGATACCGGCACTGGCAGTGGCAGCGAATGCGAATGCGAATGCGCTGGTCGTGCGAGCGCCTCGTTGCTGTGGGCTACAGCTGCTGCCGGCTTCTTCTTCTTCTTCTTCTTCGTTGCACTGCGGGATGGCGTGTCGTGTGGATCGCTGACGCCACACGGCCCAATCGGCTTGTGTTTCTTTCGACGCGCCGACAAGCGCGCGTCTTTCGTCGCGTCGGCGCTGTCACTGACTGCTGCTATGGCTGTCATTGTAGCTATCGCAGCTGTCGGCTCGGCGCTGCGGTGCTCGAGTTGGTTGTTGTTGGCGTCTGCATGCACGTCAACGTCGCTTGCGCGCAGCTCGCTGTCACTCTCCTGGTTGCTGCGTGGACGGCGCTGTCGGTGCTGCGGCTTGTGCTGTATCGTCTTTGCGGTATGCGCGACTGCTGCTGGCATCACAACGACGTCGGCGTGCGTGTTGAGCGAGTTGCTGTTCTCGCTCGCTACCGGCGCTTTGCGGCGGTAGCGCATTGCTGCCGTTGTTATTGGAGCGACTGCATTGGTCGATGTCAAGCGTTCTGCAGTGGGCATGCACATGAGACATAGACACAGTGAGCAATCGACGTCGAGATCAACGGCTGCACATGCACCTATGCAGTCGAATCGACAGCAAGTGACTCAGTCATACACGTACGTTTCTCTGGTGTCTTGCCCATGTTGTCGCTTGCGTTCTTGTTTGTTCGATTGACTCTCGGTGTCTGTTGCTGCGTGCACAGGCGACGTTCTCTCGCGTGGCTGCGTGTGCACTGCTGATGCTGCTGGATGCTGAGGGGGCGGCTGCTGCGTCGCTTTGCTCGTGACTCGGCGCTTGGAACTCGCGTTCTGGTCAATCGAAGGAAATGGCAAATACATCGTAGCGTTTGAAGTATTCATGATTACTTTCAGTGCGTATTCGTTGTATAATTGAAGTGCTGCATATATATTTGCAGTAAATGAATAGTTCTAGCCTGTTCTCGAAGCGTGCACACTACGTGAATAGACTCAACATCACATGAGATGGCACTTGCTTGTTCATCGATGTCTCTCGAGTTAGCGTGAGGATCCTAGAGTCTATCGAAAGCTAGACACATAGCGAACGCCAGTGATACCAAGGCAGAACGAATCCCGACATATATGGGACTTGACACGCATCTACACAGTGTCTATCGATTGATAGTCTACTCATTTAGCCCTCCGCCGTCGACTCGACTCGCTGTCCAAAGCTCATGAGCGTGTAGTTGCAAGTCAAGTTGATGGGATGCATGCTACACTGTACCATCTGAGTGAAGAGCGCGACTACTAAGACAACTTACAATCGCGACTCGCGTGTGTTTGCGGAGACGTGTGCTCAGTCGATTCAGCTGTGTGCGAGCTGCATCCACGATGCTGCACGTGGTAGCCGTGTGTCTTACAATGCGGAACTGCGACGATGACTTGACGTAACTATTAGTCGAGGTCTTGCGTTGGTTCGCTCTTGCTCGACTTGCTTTCGATAAGAACGAGTCGCACATGCGGAATCTGAGCGACCGAGCTATTGTGTGGCAGCTCATCCGACCTTGCGCTGGTCGTACAGTCTTGGGATGGACAGAAATGAAGGCTAGACGTTCAGTACATGCAGTCAAAGTTGTCAACGCTGCTAGCGAGCGCACGATCGGAGATCCTGTAGCTTCAAAACACACACGTGCGAGATTGGAGCCAGCGACACAGTGCAAAGCGCAAGTGACGACAACCAGTCCCAACTCGCACTACTCGACCAAATCAATCGGCCAGACACGAGCGCTTGATCAATTGATCGCGCACGATTACGGTCGCAGTGGCTGAAAGCTTGCGGTGGAACCGCGAGGTCGCTGTCAATGGTGCCACCTCGAGTGATGATGATCGCACGCACGCGACGCGACACGTTGGCGCGTCGAGTTTCATCGAAAGCTACTGACTCGCTCTCTTCGCCTGCACCGTCTCGGCGCCACTCACTCGATCCAGATCTGTTGGAGTGACCTCGAGACCTCGAGACCTCGTGGCGATGTGCACGAGCTGCGGCATAGCACAGCATAGAGAGCCGAGCGCACTGGCTGCACTCGCTAGCTTTCCTTCCTCTTTGGAGGTAGCGATCGCATCCATGCAGTGCGAACGTGTGCACTCAAAGACTTATGCGCACAGCACTGCTGTGCGTCCTTGCCTTCGATGTCGTGCGAGTCAGGTCGGTGCGAGTTGTTGCGTGTGTCTGACAGCTTGGTCAACGGCGACTGAATCCTGAGTCGAAGTCTTCGATGTAAACTTGCAACTCTCGAGTGTTTGGCTCGGATGATGTGTCTCATCAATCTCAATTTTGAAAAGTATGTAAACCTTTGGATATCAGGTGAGATGATGAGCAAGTACTATAATTTGACCGATCGAAAACAAATAATGATGTGTGTAAGCATTACAAAAGGTTGATTGGCAAAGTGCGATCCATCACAACGCTGCCAATGAGCTGTTACACACGCTGACAAGCATGAGCGCAATGACACGGAACTGTCGTGCGATCGTGGCTGCGAGCCGCAACGGGCCAAGCGAGCCGCGCCACCAGGTCTCTCATAACACACAGTCATCGATTCGCCAAGTCGACTACATCCGCTCACCACTCCAGCAACCGCAAACCGCTTCGATCCATCGAAACCATGAAGACCTCCAGCGTGATCCTCGCACTCGCCGCCACATCCGCTGCTGTCGCGTCCGTGCACGCCGTTGAGCCGTGCGCGACGACGCCACTGCGTGGTCTGCTGCTCGACAAGACGTGCGCGACTGGCGCCGGCATTGTGTGGAAGCCGTTTCGCGCGTACACGCCGGAGGAGATCGGCAAACTCTGCGCTGTGCCCGAGTGCCTCACGCTGCTCACGTCGATCCGCGACCTGAACCCGAACGAGTGCACGATCCCAGGCGGCGCGACGCCGCTGCTCTACGGCGACCTCCTCACGCCGTTCTTCAAGTGCGCGTCGACGACGCCGACCACGACACCGACGACGGCCCCGACTGTCGCTCCGACCACCGAGCCGACGCTGCCGCCCAAGCCGGCGTGCTAAGCTTGCAACTACGAGTGCGACGTTCGATCGTGCTGCTGACGGTCGAACGATGCGTCCGCGCGAGTGCTGACTCAATCGGTAAATCCCTCGCGTCGCTTACTACTGCGACGTACGATGTTGTGTCAATACAGTTCAAAAGTCAACTCTGTCACGCATGAGTACCGATTACATCACTATGACATTGACTCCAGCATGAGCACCTCGTCTCAAGAGACTTTGGCGCTCGACCACTCACTCCGTCACAACGTCGATCGATTCATAGCGTACGCTTACTTGCTTGCTCATTCGTTCAATCTCTCCGCATCGCTACAACACTCAACCGCTTGCTGCCGCTGCCTCCTCGTTCCGTTGTTGCTGTGTGAGTGCCGCACACACAATCGTGATCAGCGCAGCGTCCATGTGCGGCGCAATTGTGACAATGTACTTGGACCGTGATTCACCGTCTGGACGGACCGTCGCGACAGGTTCACGCACGCCGCAGTTGCCTCGGACGAGCCAGAAGCAGGCCGTGCGCTTGCGCCAGTGGCCCTCAAAGCTGAGCTCGCACTGCTCGTGCGTTAGCAGATCCGTGAACACGACGCGTACCTCAGTCTTGAGGGCGTGGTGGTACCGCGCGAGGATCTCGAGTGCTGCGTCGCCGTCGTGGTCGCTACCGAGATGCGTGTAGTAGATCGGCGTGCGCGTGAACGTCTTGGTGCGAAAGTTCGCGACTGCCATGTCGCTCGCGTCAAACAGCGTCTGGCGACTCGAGAACGCGTTGGCCTTGATTGTGAACCGCACGGCGTCTGTCAGCACATTACGGAACGTGCGCGTACAGCCAAACGTGCTGCTCTTGTACTGGAGCGTGAGCAGCTCTTCGTGGCAGAAGCGCAAGCTGATCGCAGCCACAGGCTTTGCGAGCGCCACGAGCTCGATGTTGGCCAGTTCGTACGACGGTCCGCTTCCCATAGCGTCTTGTTGATCTGGTTTGGTGCTTACTGTAGCGAACTCCGTCGCTTGGTTTGTTGGCTTGCGCGACGTGCTGGTTGTGGCAGATCGGAGAGTGATCGAGTGAAGCCTGGAAGTGAGCATGTGTCTGTCGGAACAACTTGATCAGATCGTGCACATATATCCACTTGCGTGTTGTGGCTGGCCATTCACTGTCCTACGCGCGTAATGTCAAAAGCACCCACAATGAATCACCGACTATCGACGACTTCGCAGACATGCAGATCGATCGAGTTGTCTGTATACACTACTAGTATCGAGTGTCGACGACACTTCCAGGTCACAAAATTGCATATTGATATCCACGTCAGTTTCATCCACGCTGTCTCGCTTTGAACTCCCGGCCGAGCGCACCCAAATTGACCGTCTTGAGCGACGCCACCCCTTGAGAATGGAGTCCTCAGTGCTAGTGTCATTCGTGTACGTCGATGCATGTGCGCAGTCGTCGTTGCCGACATTCGTCTTCACCAATCAAGGTGAACAGCGAGAGTGACAGGATGTCATCGAACTCAACTCTAAATGACGAAAACGATCGCTCGCAAAGCTTGGGCTATGTATGAACTCACAATGTATTTGTTGCTTCGTTAGATGCGAATCACAAGCAAACCATGTCAGAGCTGAAAAACGCTGCATGCTTCGAGCAAGTGCGAATCGTTCATTGCCAGCACTCTCGCGCGTCTCGATCTGCCCACAGCTTCACATTCGCACTGGCAGTGACGATGTCGCGCACTCGCGTGCATTGCTGCTTATGTGTCTTGTATGTCTTCATGCCTATGAATGCAATCGGTTCACTTGTGCATTTTGCAATACTAGCAGCAAGCAATCTGGTCGCTGCTCAGATGAGCCAGTATGCGGCAACTTGTTTTTCTCAACGCAGATGAAGGCGCGTTTGTGTGCATCGCGCGCCACATGCTACAATAAGTGCGGCACAGAAACTGCTGCGCTGGTTAGAGTCGAGCATGCTATACTAGTACATTGCTGCACCACAGAGTGCATATACACATGGTCGTGACACGCGTGACGCGATTGAGGACGATTTGTTCGTTCAGAGTGAACCCGTACTAGCCACGACGTCTCAGCCTGACGTATGTATGAATGCGATTGATTCTCGTCGTTTTGTATGTGCGGAAAGAAGCGTGTGGGACAGTGCACCGTGTCGCAGTGCATAGTGTGCACAAGCAAAATGAGTTGCAAGAGCAAACGCATCTACCTCACTTATATCACTATTACGATCGAATGTCCCGCCAAACCAGTCACACGAGCATTCGCTGATTTCTCGAGCCACGACGACACGTCGGTCGGTGCCACCACCGTTGGTCAAGCAACACACAGCGCTGCAGGACGCCATCGACCACTACAGCATCAGCATACACACCACACATACAGCACGATGACGCACCGCGACATGGGTCTCTTTGACTTTTTCCGCTCGCGCTCGAGCTCGTTGCGTGGTCGCAACAGCAGCAACGCCAAGAGCTCAACCGCTGCTGCTGCAAACGTACTTCCACAGCCACCCGCAAGCTCAACGGGCGCAGGTACCACTAGCACTGCTCATACCAAATCGGCAGCTGCTGTGCCAGCACCACCGATGACAGCACCAGCAGCGCTCGAAACAATCGCAAACAACAACAACTCGTTCAGCGACAGCGACAGCGACGGCCACGACAGTGACGATCTTGACGACCGCAAACCAGCAGCTACTGCCTCCCAATCACCACCAACCAGCCTCGGTAGCATCCAGAACTACGAGATCGTGAAAGAGCTCGGCCGCGGCGCCACCGCAGTTGTCCAGCTCGGTCGGCACCGCGAGACGTCGGAGCTCGTCGCGCTCAAGGTGTTGAAGACGTCGCTCCTCAAGAAGATGCGCGAAGTCAAGCGCGTTGGGCGCCGCATGGTCGTCTCGACCGCGCTCGACAAGGTCCAGATCGAGATCGCAATCATGAAGAAGCTCAAGCACGCGCATCTCTTGAACCTGCTCGAAGTCTTTGACGACGACGCCGAGACGCTCGTGCTCATGCTCGAGTACGCACCGTGCGGGCAAGTCATGCACTGGGATGCTACGACCCGGACGTATCGGCTAGAGAGTGATGGTCCGTCGAAGAATGATGGTCGGATTGTGATGGAAGAAACCGAATTGCGGCGCTGTGCGCAAGAGCTGCTGTTGGGGCTCGAGTACCTCCACAGCAATAACATTTGCCACCGCGACCTCAAGCCCGAGAACATCTTGGTGGGTGCGCACGGCGCGTACAAAATCGCCGACTTTGGCGTCGCTCAGCTCTTGGACGAGGTCCCTACAGACAGTGGCAGTAACCAGAGTAACCAGGCTACGAAACGGGGGTACGTTTCAACGACAGCAGGGACGTACGCGTTCATGGCGCCCGAGACGCTGAAAGGCGGCGCGTTTGATGCGTTTGCAGCTGACGTCTGGGCGCTCGGTGTGACACTCCACGCGTTTGCGCTCGGGACGATCCCGTTCTTTGATCCGGATGTCGTCACGCTGTTTGAGCAGATTGAGCATTTGCCAATTCAATTGCCAACGACACTCGACGACAACAATACTATTGGCGACAACAATGCTATTGACGACAACAATAATAATGTGGACGACACCAACACCAACGATGCCAACCACATAACACTGTCGCCCGATCTTGCAGCGTTCCTCTACGGTTTGCTCGAAAAGGACCCCGAGAAGCGCTGGACGCTCCAGCAAGCTAAGCAGCATGCGTGGGTGCGGGCTGGGCTTGACGACGCTGCGACACGCGCGTTCCTCGAACCGTGTTACGAAGCCGTGACCGTCAGTTCCGACGACGTGGCGAATGCCGTGACGAAAGTCTCGTCGTTCAACGTGCTGCTGCGCGTCAAGCTCGGCGCGAACCGCTGGCGCCGCAAAGCGCAGCAGTCGTCGGACGAGCGCAAACGCGCGTCGCTCAGTGCGCTCGAGAGCAGCGCGCGCAGTTCGCTCGTGTCGTCGTCGTCGTCGATGACGTTGGACGATGCAAAGACCGTGGCAGCACCAGCAGATGCAACGAGTCGCAGCAGCATCGAACTACCGGACAACCAGACCGAGATCTGAACGTCGTAGCGTCAGTTCATCGTATCAGTTGAGAAGTGACTCGGTTTCACTATACGTTAGCAGCTATGTCGGTCTCCGTCGTTGCAGTGCCAAGCAGTGCCACTGCTACTTTAACCTAGATCGTCAACCCATGCATGGATTCGTTACGCTCTGCTGCTGCTTCACGGTGCGTCCGACTTGGCAAGTGCTTAGTAGCTACTCTTTGACTCGGCCACTACAGCCGATTGCCATAGGTGGCGCTGCTGCTACTGCCACTCTTCTTCTTCTTCTTTGTACCACCAGTCCCAGTCCCACCGCTAGTCCCGCGCGCCGCCATTAGACTCGCACCCGCACCTGCTGCAATGCCCGTTGCAACCACGTACGCCGTGCCGCCGCCGGTCTGCACGGCGTGCTCCAGCAACTTGGCGCGGACCATCAAGAGCAACGCGCCGCTGACGCCAACGAGCGCCAACGACAGGATAAACAGCATGTAGCTGACGGCCACGGACCCAAAGCGCTGGCCGCTCTGGCTGCTCATGAAGAAGCCCATGAGCACCGGAATGAAGATCTCGCCCATGCCGGCGCCAAACACAATGAGCGACGACACGCGCCGGATCAGCAGCTCGTTGATCACGCGCGTGAGGCAGTGGATACTCAGCGTAAACAGCGGCGCGAGCGCAAAGCCGAGCACGACCAAACAAACTGTAAACGTCGCCAAACTCGTTGTTGCGTTTGCACCATTTGTTGCATTTGTTGCATTTGTCGCTGATTCCGCACCGGTCACAAGAATCCCAAATGCGCTCAGTGCACACGCGAGCGAGAGGTGGAAGATCGAGAATAAGTTCAGTGCGTGGAACATGTACGTGCTAAAGAACGCGTACGAGAGCCAGAGCGCGGCCCAGAACAGCAGCAACAGCGTCAGACCCCAGACGTAGATCTGGGCGTCGGTCAGCGGGTGAGCCGCTGTTGAGCTCGCAACAGTCAGGACGTGGCCGAGAAAGTCAAACAGGAACGCGCCGAGCCCGAGCTGGATGCCAAACAGCAGAGTTGCAAAGATTGTGACCATGAGGATGATCAAATTCGTCTGCGGGTCGTACGTGTCCGGGTTGTAATTCGCCGAGCCAGCGTAGTGCTTGACGTGCAGGAACACGCCGCCGACGATCGGACTCGGCACGGTTGGGACGCGCCGCGTCGGGTCTTCAAAGCCCAAGAGTGTCTGGTGCTCGTCGCGGCCGTGCAGCGGGCGGGGACTCGGCGTGGCGAGTACAATTGCAATTGGAACAAGTGTAAACGCGGCCAGCCCATAGAATGCGACGCGCAGTTCGACGTCGAGCGCATGGAGCAGTAGCGCAGTTGCTGGCCCGAGGACCGTGCCAAACCCGTACGCAAAGTTGAGCGACGTCACGAGGCTGCGGCCGCGCTCGACTTTTTCGCCCGCGACCCAGAGCACGCAGCGATTGAGACTGGTACACATATAGAGCGAAAGTTGCAAATACGTTAGTTCCAATGCGCATATACATATTGGACGTAGACACTGTATTGCAGCTGGCATAAAGCGGCAAATATATGTTACACAACATACAATTTCAACGTATACAACGTCGTGCAATATATATACAACACCATGTATCAATATATAAATATGTATACAGCAACATATAATTGCAACATACATCAACATATACCAACAACAGAAAACAACAACATATACCAACAACGTATACCAACATATCCACGCAACGTACGAGATGTTGAGCAGTGCACACCAGACGCCTTTCGCGATAAAGTAGATGCTCACGCCGAGGTTCCCGGACGCCGCTGCAACCGGTACAAGACACGCGTACCAGCCCGCACTTGCAAGGAGGAGACCGACCATGAGGTACTTGATGAGCCGCATCTCAATTGCAACGGTGAGCACAAGCTCACTGACAAAGCCCATGAGGAGCGCTGCACCGCCGTGCGCTGCAAAGATCGGACCGAACGACGCGACGGGGCTCGTGAGACCGGATGTCGAATGCGCGACTTGCGAAAAGTACTGCAAAGCGGGGCCCAACAAGCCGATGAATGCGCCCTGCAACACGTAGATGCAGCGGTACGCAAACAGCTGGAGCTCGTAGCTCTGCTCGCCGTCGTCCAACCTGTACTCGTCCATTGATGGAAGGCTGCTGAGCGACGACGTGCCGTGCACGAGCACCGATGGGTTATTCTGCTGGTTATGGTTATGGTTGTAGTTCTGCGACGGGTGATACTGATGGTAGCTCTCGCTGCTGCTTGCGCCGAGGCTGCGGCGGTTTGCGTCATTGCTAGTAGTAAAGAGCAGGTCGTCGCTGTCGCCGCCAAAGAGTGGCTCGCGGCGGGTTTGGAAGCTGCTCGATGCGCGAAAGCTGCTGCTGTCGTTGTCAATGCCGCCGGTCGAGAACGCGCTCTGGTTCGACGACCGTCGCGACGGCTGCGACGTGCGGTACGCGCTCTTGTTCGGCATTGTCGAGCGTGTGCGTAGAGTGCTGTACTGCTGGTGCACTAGTCGATAGAGCGAGCGACGATGTCACGCGCGTGGGCACGAGGTGGAGCAGTGAGATGCGATCCGCACAGGAGCACAAGCAGCAGCAGCAGCAGCTCCGCTCCCTTTCTTCTCTCTCGACTTGCTTGTATGAAGGATGCCAAAGCAACTCAGGTGATCGCAATGCGCAACCTCTCTTTCTCGCGATTGGCTTGTTGTTTGTATGTGTACACGCTACTTGTTAGTAAGCGAGAGTGAATCGCATGAGAGTATACGAACTGCAGCATGCGAGTGCGAATCAACGGATGTGTGAGCGGAAGAGTGAGCTGCAGATGGCTGGCCAACCAGCATGTGCATATTGGCTGGACATGTGCATATTGGCATGTAGATTGACAAGTTGTATGAGCACGTGCGGCGATTCACTTACTGCTATGTGACTCGATCGCAATGTGAGCGCACTTTAGCCACTCGCACCCACCACATTGAAGCAGATCGCGCCAGGACGAATCATCAAAGATGCGATTGACGCAAGCAGGAGCCTCTGCACACTGCCACGCAACAGCGACGTGGCGCAGTGTCGTCATGTGTTGAGTCCATGCGCGCTCGATGCGTGTGCCGCCGATCGAGTCGTGTCTTAGCATGCGTGTGGCTTGTTGCAGTCCACTACAGCTCGTGATGAGTGGCTGTGCTCGCAGGGTGCAACAGATGTGTGTGTGCTCGCGACAATGCGGCAAGACGCGACTCGACTAAGCTACACATGCGAGAGTCGGAGATCGGAGTGGCGCTGTCTGTCGCATGCCAAATGCGTGGTGGGTTGCTGGATGAGTGGCGCGTCAAACGCGATGGCTGCAGTGACAGGACAGTTAGGAGGCACACGCCAGTGACGACTGCCACCACAAAGATCGTGCTTGTTACAGGTGCTTCAGTGCTTCAGTGCTTCAGGACACCATGTAGCATGTGTCTCAGCCATTTGCAAACAAGTGTCCACGTCGCCACTTCCGTCGCCGCAGCGCTCGTTCCAAGAGCGCGCGCATGGGTGGCAGCAGTCCTTTACTAACCTTCAGCAGCGATGAGGCAGCGAGCTCTCACTCTCGCACAAGATAGTACGATGCGAGAGAGCGCGCATGGGTGTGCGCAAGATTGCCAGCATCTGCCTTCTTGCCCTTGCTCTGCGGTGGTACAGGTCGTGTTGAGTGTTTTGGTGCATGGATGACTGGCAGCTTGTGTGACTTTTGCACTCCCTTTTTGGCTTGCAATCGCAAGTGCAAAAGCATACAAACCAAACCTGCACAAACTGCAACTCGATATATTTGGTACCCTATCCCGCTGCACACACATGCTGAAGTGCATCTTCGCACACACTCTCGTTGCTTTTCAAAACAACATTCCTGGATGAGTGTCCAAAGTCGCGCTTGCTTGTGCTTGCTACGCGAACAACGATGCGGTTGAGTGTAGCATGTGGGGCGTCGTTTGGGTGCGTGCGCCACCGGCATTCCTGCCACTTCCACTGGCTCAGTCACGCGCGCGAGCAAGGTCGATCGCTCACTCCTGAACTTGCCAACAAGCTCACAGCCAACACACTTGGCCTGCACGGTACAACAACAACAGCCGCAGCATCAAACCAGCACACGCCTCTTCAACATCCAAGATGATGGCCTCGATTCCCGGTGGATATATTGCGCGGCAACACAAAGTCGCACCAACCGACGTGCCGTGCACATGCGGTGCCAAGGACGCTGCTGCAGCAATCAGCGACGAACGAAGTCGCCGGCAAACCAAGATCCAGCCTGCATCTGCAAGCAGCAGCATCGAGTTGGTGCTCCCTGCACAGTCACAGCCACAGCCGCTGAAGCGGTCACTCTGGCGCAAGATGCTCGGCAAAGGACCCAAGTGCGTGTGCCGCAAGCGCGCACTCTTGGCAGCAATGGCAGCGTCGTCCGACTCGGAGCCCGAGTTGCTCAAGATCCCAAGCGAGTACGTCGGCTGCAAACACGTGCTCGTGGCCGGCAAGCGCGTCGCATTCACGCGCGAGATGCAGCAGACGCTGCGCAAGTCGTGGGATCCGCTTGAAGCGATTGATGAGGACTGATCGCGTCAGTAGTAGTAGTAGTCGATGCTAACGCAGCACCGACACGAGTACCAGTAGCACCCACCACCCATTCAGTAGCGTACATGGATCTAATTATTTGGTGCCGCCCTCAACGTCGAGGAGCGAAGCAACCAGCAGCAAGTTGTACGATGTTGTGGTGTCTGCATTTTGTATTGTCGTTGATGGTTTGTACGATTTTGTGGTGTCACGCAATGTGTATCGTTGTTGTTGGATTGCAAGTATGTTGATACTCAAGTGGTACACAATTGATGCTAAACCGACGGCTTGAAACACTCACAAAAGCAGCAAGCAATGTCGATCACGACAGTGTCAACGACGAGCTCGAAGCACGGATTGCGAGATGATAACCTGGCGATAGCGCACGCGTCGCGCGTACTCAGCGTCCGAGACTTGTGCGTCTGGGACATCAGCGATGTCTTGATGCGCACTTTGCTGCTTGTCTGTCGCAGCAGTATTTGCCATTGAGTCGATCTTCTTTGCAAACGGCGCAGTGGCGTCGCGCGGCGCAGCGGAGATGGAGGTGGCAACCTGTGCGCTGTGTGTACATCCCATGTTGCTGAGTGCTTGTGAAGAGCGAGTTTCTCTGTCTTGGATCAGTCAGTGTCGACTGCGCCAAGTTGTGACGCGTATGTGTGAGTGAGTGAGTGAGCACGTGGCGACAAGTTGGTGAATGATCTTGCCCATGACAGCATTGATGTAAGTGTGCTGGTGATGTGAGAGGTCGTACTGCAAAGCGATCGATGGAAAGTCGCAGCGTGAATGTGGAAGAACGGCAGCGACAGGCAAAGCAGCCACACATATATGGATCCCAATCAGCCAGCATCCAGGACCAATGTCGTCGCCAATCTGCACATCCGTCGTGTGAGATGCAGATCAGTAGATCTCGGATAACAAGTTGTGTGTGGCAGTGGTAGCCAACTATCTATTGACCAAGGATGTCGAGCGATAGACTGTGCAACAGCAGAGGCGATCGAGTCCATGGCGATACACTCGCTTGGCTGTGATTGCAGACCGTAACAATTGCAAGCTTGCGTCAGAAGCGGTAGAGGATTGCGTGAATGTTGCTGCTGCGATCTTTCGAGAAGCATGCGTATGGCTGACAGACACGACGCAACAGGCAATGACACCGCGAGTGAAGGTCCAAGACTGTTTGTACATGGTTCAACAAGCACATCGCCACAATTGCAGCTGGCAATGTCAGTCTTGCAAGCATCGCAACAAAGTATCACATTGCTTGATGGCGGTGCACTTTGCTGGTGCCTCGCTTGAAGCGGCAAGTGACTGGCTGACAGTCGGGTGTGCTACCACAAAGACATCACTTGCACACGCACACACGCGATAAGACCTCAGTAGACACAGCGCACAGCTCCAACTGGTGTTGCAAGCTTCGGCTCGACTGGCTCGTAGAACCAGCACGTTGCAGCAGCCGCATCGTATCGGTCGTCGTCTGCCAAAGTCCTTGCTGCTGCTGCTGCTGCACCACTGTCGCTACTGCTGCTGTTAGCAACAGCAAGCACTGTGAGTCGCGTGTGCGAGAGCGTCTGCAGGTGTTTTGCGTGCTCGTCGCACGCCAAAAGCGTAAAGTTCCAGACCGACGCGCTCGTGCGAGTCGAGGGATCATTGGTGTCGTCTGGTCCTACTGTCACACCGCCGTCGTCGTCGCCAGTGTACGTCTCTTCGCCGTTGTTGATGTCGCGGACTGACGACGAGCTGCTACCAGCGTCATCGGTGCTGTCAACACCAACGAGCGCTTCGAGCGGCGTCGCAAACACTGCGACCGACACGCGCAGGTTGCTCGTTCGCGCTGTGAACCGGACACGCGGACCGTCGCGGGTTGTGTGAGACGCGCCATTGATACTGGAGCTGTTGGCCGATGGCGATAGCTCAATGTACCCGGTGACGACGAGCTGGCTCTCAAGGAATGCGAGTACTTGGAGCTGCACGCGCTGCGACTGCTGCGCAAACCAGTCGCTTATAGTCACGTTGTTCATGGGACTGTTGTTGCTGGTGCGGTTGTTGCTGGTAGTACTGATGCTGGTATTGTTTGTGTTGGTACTGTTGTTGTTGGTATCGATGATGCTGGTATTGTTTTTGCTGGTACCACTGCTACCATTTGAAGCACTCTGATCGAAAATGGCACCAGCATCTGCACCAGAGCCTCCAGTACGACGCAGCTCGGACGTCACGATGAGCGTCGGCGTTGCAATGATGACCTGCGGCTTGATGCGCACAAAGAACTCGCTCCAGTTCGCGGCCTTCGTGCGTGCGAGCGTCTCGATGCTGCTGTCATTCTGCACGATGCGCAGTAGCGTCTCGACAGTTGTGCGCGACAGCGGCTGACGCACGAGCCAGCCAAAGAACCCCCAGCGCGACCACAGCGCGCGTGTCGCAACGAGATGCTCGAGCGGCGCGTCGTCCGTTCGTAACGCCAACGCACTCTCGACAATGCGCGCGTGCTTTGCTGACCCGTTCGATCGCACTGCAACAGTCGGTGGAATCGTTTGTGGTATCGATTCTGATACCGATTTTGATACCGATTCTGGCATTGGTAGCACAATAATATCGACTGCTGTTGCAAACTTGTAGCTCTTGCGCCAGCTCAGCGCGCGCTGGGACTTGCGCCGCAATGACGCAGCAACGCGCGCTTCGACCTGCTCGCCGCGCACAACGTCGCGTGCAGATAGTCGCGGCACGACAAACTCGGTGCGGCGGAACCAGGCCCCCGCACTGCGTGGCGCGAGTTGGTTGCGCGTCGCGGGTGGCGGTGCCGTCGGGGCGGGCGACACGAACTCACACGGCGTGAACTCGCACTTGTGGTTGATGTCGCGGAACGCGCGGCCGCCGTTCGGGCACATGCGCGAGTCGGGCGGACACACGAGCGTCGCGTCAATGATGTTGTCGGTAATAAAGTTCGCGAGCGCGCCATGTGCACAACACAGCAGAGCAATGGCGCTCAGTGCAACGATCGCAGTGCCGCGAGTCGTCAGCAACATGATCGGATCGGGATCACGAGTGGACGTAGTAGCAGCAGTGGTGTGTCGTTCGGTAGATGGGTTAGTAGATCGAATGGCGGTCCGAAAAGTTGTGCGGGAACGAAAGCACTCGAGATTACAGACTCAACACTGGCAACTGCGACGCACTCGACCGCGAACGACCGAGTGCGACGAGCCGACACGCAGTTGCAAAATAAGATCGAGACTGTTGTCGCGAAAGGACGGTACCAGACGCAGCAGTGGATGTTCCAAGTGCTGGTAGACTGAACTCAAAGGCGATCGACCTGGTCATCGGTACGTCCAAAGTACTCTTCCAGCAAATAGATGAGGCGCGCATGCCGTTTACGACCGTCAGAGCTCTCCAAAGCCACGAAGAGCAAGAGCACATCCACAGACGCAAAAGCGAGCAAAAGCAATTGACGGCAGCGGAACAACCGACACGAGAGGCACGCGATCCAAGATCCCGAGTCTCGAGTAAAGTCACGAGTAGCTCAGGTTGAGTCACGAGTTGAGCCACGAGTAGCGCCACCAGCAACAAACGTAGTCAACGAGCAAAATGCACCATCGCCCTCCTCACCACACACACAAGAGGCGATGTAGTCGCTTCGTCCGAGCGACACCGTCACGACCAGCTCATTCTTCGTCCTCGTCGTAGTCGACCATCGTGTCGTCCATGTCGTCGTTGTCTAACGCCGACGCTTTGGCACCCGACTCGACGCGCTTGCGCTTCGGACTCGGTGAGGAGCGACTGCGATCGCGGTTGTCACGACGCATGGGCGACCGCGACGTCGAGCGTATGCGCTTTGCAACTGGCGACCGACCGCGCACAGGCGACTCGCGGTCGCTGCGGCGTCCAGCGTCACGCACCGATCGGTTCGCCCCACGGCGGCTGTTCTGGTCTGCATCATCAAACGGCGAACGGCTGCGACTGCGGCGATCCGTTGGGGAGACAGCTGTCACGACGCGGCGCGGCGACGGCGACGGCGAACGACCGCGACGCGGACTGACCGACGCGCGGCTGCTGCCTCGGCGCTCCGGCTTGCGGTCAACATCGCGACCACGCGGTGGCGATCGGCCGCGTGGTGGCGCTGGCGAGTAGCTGCGACTGCGACTGCGCGGCTGGTCGTTGCGACGCGGCGCCATTGGCGGCTGCTCGGGGCGGCGCGGCTCGCCGTAGCGACCAAAGTGCCCAGCTGGCGGCGGCGGCGGCAAGTTGGCGCGACCTGCTTCGTCGCGCGCAATGTCAGCGATCGACCGGTCATCGGCGGAGCGGTCGCTTCGGAACCGCGGCGACGGCGACCGCTTGCGAGCACCTACCGGGCTCCGACTGCGACGCACTGGACTGCGGCTCGGACGATAGTCGCGTCCAGGCGACGACGAAGCGGCGGGTCCGTACCGCGACATTCCACTGCTGCCGTTTGCACCTCCGTAGCTGCGGTCGTCGCTACGGTAGTTCCCAGACGGTGGACCGTACGAACTCACTCCGTGGCGACCGCTGCCAAACCCACGGCTCTCGGGCGACGGCGAGCGACGGCGACTCGGCGCGTCGAGACGCTCAGCGTTGCGCATCGTCACGACTCGCGCAGGCGACATCGACCGTTCACGTCCTGGCGGTGGCGACCGCGAACGGACCGAGTGCGAACGGACCGAGTGCGCACCTAACGGTGTTGGTGCAAGCCCGTGGCTCTCTTCGTACATGCGCCGCGCAATCTGCGCGACCGTCGGTGACGCTGAACGCGAGCGCGAACGGCCGCGACCGCGACTGCTGCTCGTGCGGCGCACCGGACTCGCACTGCGCTCGCGGCCACGGCGGTCGCTAAGTGCGCGGTCAGCTTCGGCGCCCATCAAGAGCGACGCCGACGCGTGCGGCAGCATGAGCCGCGTCTTGTCGGCTCTCAACTGCTCCTCGGGCTCGTACACCGGAACGATCTCGCGACCGTCCGCGAGTCGAATGTGGTGCTTTTTGATCACGTCCTTGGCGTCTTCGAGGACTGCGAACCTAACGATCCCGACACTCAGTTCGTCAAACACGCCAAAGCGGCGCAGCGCCGAGCACAACTGCGGCCACACGTCGCGGTTCTCGTGCGCGTCATAGTCGATCATGTGCACGGCGTCGTCGTCCGCCATCGCCCGCACGCGCGGGTTCTTCTCGACAAACGCGAGTGTCGCACACGGCGGCCCGCGCGCAAAGTACCCGTTAAGTACGCGGCCTTGGTACTGCACTCGCGTAATGTAGCGTAGTGCTTCGCGCGCCAAGTGCGTGCTCGCCATGCTCACAAACGCGTAGCCGGTACCAATACGCTGCGGCGGGTACTTGACGTGCACGTGGATCGGCTTGATGTGCGGGTCAACGGCCATAAAGTACGTCGAGAGGTCCGACGGCCGCATGTGGTACGGAATGTTCCCGATAAAGAGGTACGGCCCCGGCGGACACTGGTTCGGCTTGACGTACGTGCTCGCGGGCGTCACGAATGGCTTGGTGCTGATGCTGCTGGTCGTAGGTGCGCTGCTCCGTGGCGAGTCGGTCGTTCGCATAGCGGCAGCGCGGTTGAGCGACCGCTCGTAGTTCAGTACGGGGCTGCGACTGCGGCGCTCACGACGGTCGCGACCCGGCGAGTCAGCACGACGGTGGTGGTTGTCACGACCCGGCGAGTTAGCACGACTGCGCGACCGCTTGTCGTTAGGTTCGTGGTCGTCATTCGGGCGCTCGCGGCGGTCACGACTTGGTGAGTCATCGCGGCGCTCGTAACTGTCACGACGAGGCGAGTCAGCACGACTGCGCGACCGCTCGTCGTTAGGCTCGCGGTCGCTACTGCGGCGCTCGCGACGACTACGGATCGGCGAATCCCCACGACGTTGCTGCTTGTCGTTAAGTTCGCGGTCCGTCGCACCAGTCGCCGCGCGCTTTGGTGATGCCGCCTGCGCAGGCGTTGGCGTCGCCGTCACTGGCGCTGCATCCGCTGCCGCTGCGCGTTCGTCCAGCGCTTTGCTGAGACCCGTGAGGTGGCGCATGACAACACCGGACGTCTCGGCTTCGGCCATTTCGCTCACAGCCACACGAAGCTTCTCGATGCAGTCGCGCGCAAGTGGCGCCGGTGCTGCGACAACAGCTGCGAGCGACCGGATCGTGTGGACGCGCACGGCCTGTGACTGCGTCTGCGCCTCGTCGCGACTGTCGTTGCGGCAGAGCGCGAGCAAGACGTCAATCACGTTCGCGTGCACGTGCGGGAACTTGCTAAAGTGCGTCGTGAGCACGCGCGCAGCGAGACTCAGCACAGCGTCGGCTGTGCCGGTCGGCGCGCTTGCGACTCGTAGGACTTCTTCGTATGCGTCGAGCGCGTCGTCTTCGTCGACTTGCGGGTCGGCGATCGCGAGGTCCCACTCATCGAGCGCATTCAATGCCGTTTCTAGAGAGCGTACGACCATATGCATGACGGGTGTGAGTGTGTGGATCGCATTGCATGCAGTCGCGAGTGCGTCTCTTACGCACATTAGGTGTCTCTCGCATTGTATTGTAGCGAGTATGTGCGTTTACAGCAGAGCCAAAGAGAGCGATCGCGCACCTGTGTCGTTCGCCATGACGCAGTGCTGTCGTGTATGCGAAAGACCGATACCGATGAAGAGGGGGACGAGGGAGAGGATCGGCTACAAACGTCTGTGTGTCGATCGGTAGTCGTTGCGCTTGGCTTGGGCGTCTCCGGTCTGCTCGAGTGCAGATACTGTTTGTTGCGAGTGCGAGTGGAGGAGGTTTATGGATATCAAAACAGCGATTTTACCATTATAGACTGCACAGTTGACAAAACTATATGGCAAATCAGAAACATTCTGAATATCAAGAAAATGGGCAAGGTTGATATTGCATACACAAGAGTGAATGGGAAAAAAATACATACACAATCGCAATGGAAGTAGCAGCAACTGCGCGCAGACAAATTTGCAAGGATGTCAAGCATGTGTGTGTGTGTTTGTGTGGAATTGGGTGGATGAATGCGGATGGAATGTGGAACTGTCCGTGCAAATGGACGTCCTCGTTGGTCAAGACGCTGCGTCACTGTCCCGCGCAGCTTACGCGTCCTCCATGAGCGTGTTGAGCACGACGTTCACGTTGCCTTCGCACTGCTCGAGCATGTCGATCACGCGCGCAGCACTGACATTCGGAAAAATGTTGTGCACGAGCGAGAGCTCGTCGGCCCACTTGAGCTCGGCCTGCGAGAACGCAACTGGCACGCCAGTCGCAACAACTGGCGCGTCAGCATGCGGTGCACCAACAGGCACAGCAGACGGTGCAACTTCAACGGACGCAGCAGCAACTTCAGCGACTGGCGATGGCAACTCGGCAATAGCAACTGGCGTTGCAACTGGCGGCGAAGGAATAGCAATTGAAGCTGGCGCTGGCGCTGGCATTTTGTGCTCAACTGGTTCTTTCTTCTCGGGTATCAGCTGCTTGATCTGCCCAACGAGCCCATGCGCAAACGACGAAAAGCCTTCAGCAGCGCTCCGAGCGCTCGGCTCCTTTGCGCTACTGTGGTCAAGCGGTGCGGCCGGCGACGATGCGGCTTCAAATGCAGCCGTTTGCAATGCATCGCCGACTGCATGGGCCGCCCAGCGGTCGCGCTTGACGTGCTCGAGCGTTGCCGACAACGCAGCAATGAGCTGCTCGATCGACGTGACGATCGGATCGGCGACCGCGTCCTGGAACGCGGCCTGCGAACGCGTCACGGCGACAAACTTGAGGCTCTTGACCGCGTCGTTGCTCGTGAGGAACACGTGACAGGCCTCGGCGTACTCGGCGTCCGAGCCGACGCTCATGCGGTCGCCCTCGCTGTCCGTGTACTGAAGCACAAACGACCCGGGCTCGAGCTGGAACGTCTGCGCGACGAGCCGCAGCAGGTCGGTCCGTTGGAACACGTTCAGATCCACACGACTGCGGTGGATCTCGCCATTGAACGCGATCTTGAGCGCGGCTTGCGACGACATGGCTGTAGATGAGTAGAGATGTGGCGGTGACGATGGACACACGCGTGTGCGCTTGCTTCGAGCTCGAGCTTTTGTGTTCTTCTCTGATGATGGCGAGAGGCAGCTCGGAAACGAAAAGCGGGTGGAAGAACGAGGTATACAAACATCAGGTGCTGCAAATATACTTGGCGAATGTATGTAATTTGTGCTGGATATCAAAACACGTGGACCACATGAACGCCGTGTCTCTTGTTGGTTGCAGCAAGTACATCTGATCTCATCGCTCCGTTTTCGTATACTACATACAAACACCAAGCTAATAACGCGAAACGTGCGCTTCAACACAGATTCGACGACGACATACAATTTCGAGGACGCGGACGCCCAAGATCGACTCCTAAACACCTCACGCCACCAATCGCATCAAACGCTCTCACGTCCTAAACCGTATGTGCATTACGATGTCTTGTTACGTCGCTGTCTCTCGCACCGCTCGACCTCGCGCTCTCGTCCTCATCGACTCGTCTCAGACCAGCCTCGTTAACCCCTCAAGTCGAGTGGTCCACCCTACTCAGTCGTAGAACTCGGCAGCGTGCTGGGCACTCGCGTGCATCCCAACTTGCTTGTCACCTGCCACGTCGACCATCTCGACATCCGCTTCCCGGTCCCGTGCTGCAGCTTCGCGCTCATTTTCCAAACTCATCGACGGCATGTGCTGGAACGGCACGTTCGGCACTGGCTCGATCTGCCGCAGCTGTTCGTGGAGAATACGAGTCATGTCCGACAAGTACGCGGGCGTATTCAGATTTTCCATATTGCTCACGGGCATGTGGAGTCGGTACTCAGGTCCGTAGTACTCAAAGTAGTCGTTGTACGGCATGGCGTCGGGAATGTCGACGCCCGTGAGCACCGACGTCTCGTAGCACCAGCACCGCGCGCCGTTCCGGAGCGTGTAGCCGCCGCCACCGAGCACGAGCATTGGAACATTGAAGCTCTTGACGTACGCGACGCAGTCCGCGTGGCCTTTCACCGACAGGTTAAAGCACCCGAGCCGATCACCCGAGAGCGAGTCGGTGCCACACTGCAGGACAACCGCACCGGGAGCAAAGTGCGCCATGATCTTTGCGATCACACTCCTGAAGATCGAGGTAAAGCTCTCGTCATCCATGCCATCGCGGCACGGGATGTTGACTGCGTAGTTCGTGCCGTCGCCGTAGCCAATGTCGTTGATGTCGCCCGTCCCAGGAAAGTACTCGCCGTACTTGTGGAACGAGCACGTCATGACGCGGTTCGTCGTGTAGAACGCTTCTTCGACACCGTCGCCGTGGTGGATGTCAATGTCAATGTAGAGGACGCGTGCGTGGGTCTTGAGGAGCTCGAGAATGCCGAGCACACAGTCGTTCACGTAGCAAAAGCCCGAGGCTTCCGACCGTTTTGCATGGTGGAGACCGCCGGACCAGTTAATTGCAATGTCGGCCGACCCAGCGTTGAGCTTCGCAGCGCCGCCGATTGAGGCCGATGCATACAGCTGGCAGAACTCAAAGACGCCGTCAAACACGGGACAGTCCTCGCCGACGTTGAAGCGCTGGAGCTGCCGCAAGTAGTTGTGCATGTTGTCTGGCGTCACGAGGCGTAGAAAGTGGATGTAGTCGTCCGAGTGGAACCGCGTGAGTTCGTCCCATTCGACGAGTCGTGGACGCTGCAGATGTAGGCAGATCACACAGATGCATGTGCGTCAGTATGGTAGGCAGTTGGATACATATAGGCGAGTGGACTGAGGAGCTACAGACACAGACGTACGTAGATCTCCATGTGCTTTGTAAGGCCGTAGTTTGCGATCAGGTTGTGCGCCATGCGCACGCGGTGCGGCTATAATCGATACGAGAGCGAGTGTGAGTGAGTCAGATGCCTGGTACATGCAGCGAGGAGAGAGCAATCGCATGTGGATGCACACCTTCATTGGGTGGTTCTGGCCATAGTGATAGTTCCCAATCTCGGCTGTGAGTGGAACAGGATGCGCCACAAGCGAGTGGTCCATCGACGTCAGTGTGGCTGCTCGTGCGCTCGCAATCACATACACTCACAAGCAAGCGGATAGACAGGCAGACAGATGGCCACATTGCCGCGCATGATCGAGAGACAAGAAGGCTCGCATGCACACACATGTACGCACAATCGTAAAAGTAGGCGACGCGGCGCTTGACCGAGCTCGCGACGCTCGTGTTGTCGGTCGCGGTGCCGATGTCAAGGATCGCCATTTGGGCTCAGTCGCTCACTCAAGCTCAAGTGCACTTGCTGTCGATCGTGCCCTCGTCGTTGTCGCCTTGAGGCTTCTTGACTGCTTGACTGTGCTCGCGGTGTGACGGTTGTGCGTGTGAGGATGCGCGCATTTGATTGCCGCAAACACACTGAGATGCGGCAAAGATTGCGGAGTTGTAGCATCACTTGTGATATCTGTAATTACGTATTTTACACCATTGTAAAAACGAGCAAATCAAGCTCACATTACGTATGACTTGGTATCACTATGTGCGACATTTAGATCGTGCTATTTGTATGCAAGTAAGACAGCGCGCAGTTTAGCTCCCATCTCTATCTTGCCCATTTCTGCTGCTCCTCTCTCGTCTTTGGACGATTGGCGTCGGCTGGTTCCGCCTGCTCACACACACACACACACTCGCTTGAGCCCTTCTTCGCTCTCTTGCTCGCAATCGCTATAACTGCAGTGCGTGGTCCAGGAACGTCGCGGCTTCACATCGCCATTCAACGCCCCCATCGCACGTGCTTCTCGGCTCGTTCTTCCCCACACTCGCACACTCACACTACATCACAATGGCTGACAAGAAGCAGCTCGATGACACGGTCGTCGAAGTCGACGCGCACGACGGCCGCGGCTTCCAGCCCGTCGCAGCCGTTGCCGACCAGGTCGCAACGCTCGCGGTCAGCGACGCCGAGGATGCCGAGGAAGAAGACCTCGACGACGACCTCGCGACACTCCCAAAGAACGTGCAGCTGCGGCTCGCTGCACTCCGGACGCTCCAGGAACAGCAAGCCGAGCTCGAAGAGGAGTTTGAGAAAGAGCGTAAAGTCCTCGAGCTCAAGTACGAGAAGCTGTACCAGCCGTTCTACAAAGAACGCGCTGCGATCGTCTCGGGTGCCAAGGAAGTCGACGCCGTCACGAATGGCGACGGCATTGCCTCAGCTGACGAGGCCGAGAACGTCAAGGGCGTCCCAGGCTTTTGGCTCCGTGCGTTTATGAACCACTCGGCGCTTGCCGACTTGATCCACGAGCGCGACTTGCCAGCGTTCGAGTACCTCGTCGACGTGCGGTCGGCATCGCACGAAGCCGACAACGGCTTCAAGCTCGAGTTTGACTTTGCGCCGAACCCGTTCTTTACGAACGCGACACTGTCGAAAGAGTACGAGATTGGTGACGCGTCGGACGCCGGTGAGGCCGTGCTGAGCAACGTCATTGGGACGGTCATTGACTGGAAAGACGGCAAGAGCCTGTGCGAAGTCACAAAGAAGGTCAAGCAGCGCGCCAAGGGCGGCAAGGGCGAGACGCGCGTTGTCAGCCGCACCGAGCCGTGCGAGAGCTTTTTCCAATTCTTCACGCCGGTCGACATGCCGTCGGACGAGGACGACGAAGACGTACGTTTTGTATCGAGTGGCTGTATGCTGTCTGTATGTATGATGTGTGTGGCTGTGTGATGGGTGTGTATGCTGTATAGTCTGTCAGTAGATTTGAATATTCGAATTCTAGGACGCTTGTCGTTGAAGGACATTAGGACACTTGGGTTTAGGATTGTGTGTGATCAGGACTGCTGAGTTGTATGGACCACATGACTGACGCACTCACCTGTCTTGTGTGTACCACACAGAACGACCTGATCATGCGCCAGCTCACGGGCGACTTTGAGATTGGCTTCCTCATCCACGAGACGATCATCCCGCAGGCGCTGCTGTGGTTCACGGGCGAGGCCGAAGAGGACGACGACGACGAGGACTACGAGGACGACGACGAGTACGACGACGACGAGGACTCGGACGAGTCGGGCGACGACGCGCCGCGCCCTGCGCGCAAGGGCAAGAAGCACCCAGCGCTCGACAGCACCGCGTCGACCGAGAAGCCGCCAGAGTGCAAGAACCAGTAAGTTAGCCGCCGCCGCCGCTGTGGGCGTGAGCGTATGATCGATCCATCCATTTGTCTCGCGTTTTGCATATGTAAGGCACACACAGACGAGCAGCGTAGGGCGAGTGTAGGTCGGTTAGTCGCAGTTGTGTGTGCGCGACGATAAGCGAAGCGAAACGCGACGACTTTGTCATTTGCATGCGTCACGACTTGTCAAGTGTTGTTGTGTGTGGCGCTGCGAGTCGAGATGGCTCCGGCTCAACAGTACCGACCGAGAATGCGAGTCGTTACAAGGATTGCGAGTGTAGCCATACTGTCGCGTGGCAATTGGGCATTGATGTCGGATCAACAGTATAGTAAAACAAGCTTACGACATCTCATGCTGTCAATTCATGCGCACAACAATGCATTTGCTGGTCTCAAGTGCAGCTGACGCGCTCGTGTTGACGTGTCTCGAGTTGTGCTCACATCTCGCTACCACATCCATGTGCATGCACGGTGGCATCCCTTGTATTCTTTCTCTTAGTCGACCTCGCGCTCGAGCAAGTGTGGCGAACGGAACAAGTCGAACGATGTACTTCGAAGTCAAGGCAGCGCTGCGCACGACGATCGCAATGTCCACTCGCCCTTGCTTGCTGCTGAGTCGCCTCAACCAGTAGCATGGAATGCGCGAGTCACGTGGGCGAATGCGCAAGAGAGGGCGGGGGTACACGCACGCAGCAGTCAAAGTGGGTGCAGGGCCAGTCATCAGCCAACATGCTCCACTCGATCATTCTCCAATCCGCGACGACCAGCACATCGTGATACCCAAGTGACGAAGATTACATAAGCAAGGCGCCAACGAGATCGACAAGACGCTATGGGAAGCGGACCGTCGTACGAACTGGCCAACATCGAGCTCGTGGCGCTCGCAAAGCCTGTGGCTGCAATCAGCTTGCGCTTCTGCCACGAAGAGCTGCTCACGCTCCAGCACACGATCAGCACGTTTGGCGGTACGCTCACGTTCCGCAATGTGCTGACAGACGCCGTGCGGTTCACAGTCAAGGCCAACGCGTTCTCGAGTCGCCAGACGCTGTTTGACGCGAGCGACACGGCAGTCGCGAACTTTCGCGCCAAGACGTTCACGCGCACGCCGATCTACTACACGCATCTCGGTAGCGACCACGACGGCGACGCAGCACTCGAGATCCTCGCGCGGTACCACCACGTCCTCAAGACTGAGGTACGCGTCGTGTTCACGGATCTGCTAACGCACGAGCAGTGCGAGCTCAGCTTTGAGGGCCACTGGCGCAAGCGCACGGCCTGCTTCTGGCTCGTCCGAGGCAGCTGCGGCGTGCGTGAACCTGTCGCGACGGTCCGTCCAGACGGTGGGTCACGGTCCAGGTACATTGTCACGATCGCGCCGCACATGGACGCTGCGCTGATCACGATTGTGTGTGCGGCACTCACACGGCAGCAACGGAACGAGGAGGCAAGCGGTTGAGTGTTGTAGCGATGCGGAGAGATTGAACGAATGAGCAAGCAAGTAAGTGTACGCTATGAATCGATCGACGTTGTGACGGAGTGAGTGGTCGAGTGCCAATGTCCATGAGGTCACTGTTTGCTATTGTATCAAACGTGATAGTGACGTATATCAGGTAGGTACGTTTGACAGGCATTTGCTGCATCGTTCTCACCAACAGATCCAAAGTGACAACCATGGCAACGCTTTGCTTCGGACGATTTCGTGCTGCTGCTGCGACGCTGTTCGTGCTGATGTTGCTTGCATGGACTTTGCCCGTGACGCAGAGCAGGCGCCAGCTCATTACACGCCGCCCACAACAGCAGCAGCAGCGACGAGCGACATTCGCAGCGTTTGCTGTACCGCCTGCTCACCCAACGCAGTCGGATGATCTTCGGCTCACCACACCAGCAGCGTCTGTCGACCCAACTGGCAAACCTGAGCACTCAGCGGCGTTACCGGTCTTCTTCTTCCATGGCGTGCTCTCGAACGCCAAGTCGGGCTACCGCTTTGCTGCAAACCTTACGGGCGAGGGTCGCGTCTTCGTACCGCTCTCGTTCTGCGACGACAGTTGTTCTGTGCAAGCACTCGAGACCCAGGTGCAGCTCGCGATCACGCAGATCCGCGCAATCGTGCAGCTCGACCCTATGACGTACCAGCATGGCTACGTGTTTGTCGGTCACTCGCAGGGCGGCGCGATCGCGCGCGCAGTCGTCGAAGCGATGGACGACCACAACGTCCAGACGCTCATCTCGCTTGCTGGCGTCGTCAACGGCGTGTTCTTTGGTCCACAGCGCGAAGACCAGCTCGCGCTGCTCGTTTTCCTCAAGTACCTCGATCCGCGTTTGGTACCAGTATCGATCTGGGACCCATCGGTGTACGGCCCACAGGATCTGAACGGCACACTCCAGCGCGACTGGGACGTGTTCGTGCGCGCACACCCGGAGTTGCAGTTGCAGTACTCGGCATTCAACCTCGCGCGGTCACCCGTACCGGACGCGACGTGGCTTGCAACGAATACGTTCCTACCGATAGTCAACAACCTCGTTATGTGTCGCGATCTGGGCGAACGCAACGCTATAGCGCAGTGCGAACGCGAACAAGCGCGACGCCGTCACAACTTTATGCGGCTGCGCGCTGCGCACTTCTTTGCGTCGCCTGCCGACGGTGTCGTTGCGCCGTGGCAGAGCTCGGTGTTCGGACAGTATAGTGAACTCGAGTCGATCGACGAGATCGCAAGTGCGTTTGAGTCGCTGCATGTTCTCGCGATGACCGACACGGTCGAGTATGTGAGGGATACGTACGGCCTCCAGACACTCGATAAACGTGGCGGTTTGCACTTGCACGTTGTCGAGGGCGTGCCGCACACGTGCTGGGTCACGGACGCGGCGCCATTTGGAAGTGTACACCCATGTTTCTTTGACGAGATCTACGACAAACACATCTACGCGACACTGTAGTAGTACTGCTGCTTGGACTACTACGCATTTCAGTGGCGTTCATGCACAGACAGCAGTCCACGATGCTGTGCAGTCAGTCAGTTTAGGTATATGGTAACATCGTGGCGAAGCACGCTCCCGAGTCAGCAAGTGCGTAAGCATGGCGTATGAGCTCGCGTGATTGCTCGCATGTCAGCTCGATGCGAGCGATCTGTTCGTTGGCTTGTCTGCAGACTGTGTCTTCGAGATGATACCGCAGACGCCTTCACAGTATCGTGTGCAAAGCGAGCGGTGCCTCTATAATGCTGTTTCGCGCATCATCTCGGGTGTATTGGTTTTAAACCAGCAGCACTTTGTTCTCAGCACGCACACGTTGCGGCGCCACGACACGTCTCTGTCGAATCATTGTCGAATCAATGTCATCGGTATAACTGCTGATGTACCTCTTGCGATCACCTGCGAGTGGACCAGTGGTTCTCGCGCAGCTGGAGTGTCTGAAGGTGAACGAGCATGTGAAGTACTCCTTGTGAGCGAATGGCCCGTCGAGTGTCATGATGTTGTGGAGAGTAAGCTTGTCATCGCTGTTGTTTCTGGTCGGCAATCATTGTTTGTACGAGGTCGTATCGTTTAGGGTGCTGCTGCTGTGCACTACTACGACATCATCAGTTCCACGCATCTGGTCATGAGCGATTTCCTGAGGTGCGCTTCATGCCAATGCTCCTACTCCATCGCAACTCATGTCTCCATACACACACACACCACAACATCGTTCATAGCGATCGGATCCATTGTGCAAACGAATGCAGCTTCGATTTCCAAACGTCAAGTTCGATCATTCGCATAAGATAAATAGAGGTTTTTGATATGCTAAATAGGTCTGTCACTGTTTCATTTGAAGCTACAATAGCCGTTTCTGCAGTTGTACAGGCTACAGTCGAATTTAGACCGGTTTTTGCCACCCAAACCAGCTGACTGGACATTTCCCCGCGCTAATGCGTAGCTATTGACAACTTTCGCGCACACAGCTTGCACAATGTAGCAGTAAGTGCGAAAGCGAGCGTGCCACCACTCTGCTCGTCTACCACTCTCGAGTGATGCGCATCATCACTCAACGACAGGCGAGTCGCCGCATCAGACGTGCGAGCGTGTCGCTGTCAGTTCTCACTTGCATCCTGCGCAAGGTCTTGACCATCTCACCATCGCTGGAGCTTCTCGAGCGAATGAGAAAGTGAGAGTGTTATGGAGGGAGTGCGATAGAGAGAGGGCTCGCTTGTCCTCGCTGGCGATCAGTTTCGAATTCGCTCATCCACGCACACAAGCTCTACCACCGCGCTTCGCCAGCTAGGTCGACGACAGCATGAAGTGCACTGCTGCTTTGTTAGCGCTTGCGAGCTTTGGTGCAGTCGCGTGTGCACAAGATGCAACAGCCATCGCAACGTCAGCTTCGGCGCCACCAGCGTGCAACGCGTCCGTGATCGCGCCGATCTACACGATCACAGCCGACCGCACGCTATGCACGACCGAGTCGGGCTACTGGTTCATCCCGCCTGCCAGTCCGACCGACAAGGACCTGCCGAAGATCTGTGCGAGTGCAGCCTGCAAGCGCGTCTTCACGGCGGCGCTCGAAAAGTACCCGACCGAGTGCACCGTGAACATTGGCAGCGCACCCATCGCGTACCGCGCCGACCTCCTCGACCGCGTAAACAACGTGTGCAAGTTCTTCACGCCGACGCCGGCGCCGACACCGACGCCAACGCCGAAGCCGACGCCGCCACCGACGTGTCTCGCGAATGTCACGTCGCCGATCTACAGGATCTCGGCCGACCGCACAGCATGTACGACCGAGTCGGGCTACTGGTTCGTCCCGCCTGCCAGTCCGACCGACAAGGACCTACCCAAGATCTGTGCGAGCGCTGCGTGTAAGCGTGTCTTCACGGCTGCGATCACTGCGAACCCGACCGAGTGTACCGTGAACATTGGCAGCGCGCCGATCCTGTATCGCAAAGACCTGCTCGACCGCGTCAACAGCGCGTGCAAGTTCGTACTGCCGCCGACGCCGGCGCCAACAACGTCGCCAGTTCCGACGCCCAAGCCGACGCCTCCACCGCCGTGCGTTGCGAGCGCGATCGCGTCGATCTACTCGCTCTCGCTCAACCGCACGACGTGCACGGTCGATTCGGGCTACTGGTTCGTACCGCCGTCGCGTCCGAGCGACAAGGACTTGCCCAAGTTCTGTGGCAGCGCGGCGTGCAAGCAACTCTTTGCGTCGGCACTCGCACAAAACCCGAGCGACTGCATCGTCCACTTTGGCGGCGACCCAATTGCGTACCGCGCCGACCTTCTCGACCGCGTCAACGGGCTCTGCAAGTTCTACGCGGCCGCGTAAGCGTGTGCGCTGTCCAGTCGGTCGCGTGATACACCGACGTGCTCTGACACAGTAGTGTGTATGGGGGCGAAAGAATGTTTACGATCTACTGTTATGACTGCTTGTCATGTCGATCGATCGGTCGTTGAGCTCAAACGGTTTACCTCACTGCATCATGCGCCTTGTTTGCCTGCAGCTCGAGCACCTCTTGCACGCTAACTATGTTGATACTACTTGCTTGTGCGCTGGATGTCAGAACTACACCAATGATTGTAGATACAATGCTCGAAATAGTATGATTGTATGCGATCCAATCTCTCAATTTGTCGCAGAATATGTTGGGAAATTCGAAATGGGACTTAAATACTCAGTATTGGCAACATGTGGTGTAATACCAAAAAGCACGTTGATGCTTAACGCACATGCACTAGACCCATACCTCGAATTTAGAAACCAAAGTCGAACAGCTAAAATCAGTCTATTTGAGATGTTCGCTTGGCTGTGCGCATTTGAAAACAATCCGAATAGAGTTGCACCGCAAATCGATCACTAGCAAACCCATATATCTCCAATATATTTGCAACGATTGAAGATTTGATGTGTTTAATTCGAAGGTTAATTCAACGTCGATTGGTGTGTGTGTGTTTCATTCAAATTCGACTGATTGTTTTTCGTATTGTCCAACCGCTCATCCGTGTGTTTGTATGGAACATGTGACGCCGTTGTTGAGATATAGAAACATGCGTATCTCGGTGTAATGGTTTAATTGTTTGCCTCACAATTTAGTGCAAAAAGTCAATCACGGAAATCAAAGCGTATATATGGTTTGTCACAAATTGCGATTCACAGCGAATTACACTCTGATGCTAAACAATCCCTCAAGATTTGCACTGTAAATAGATCACTAGCAAGCACATATATTTCCAATATATTTGCAACGATTCTCAGTATCTGCGTCATAATACCTGCTATATAGATACATGTATATTGGTTGAACAGGTACACACAAATTCAACGACATATGTCGACAAAAGTCGTGAAACAGTTGAATTTGGTGTGTACATTCTAAGTCGACTGATTGAGTACAGAAGTCGTGAAACTGTAGATTTGGTGTGTTTCATAAAAAGTCGACGGATTGTATATTTTTGTCCAACCGCTCATCCGAAAGTGTCGCCCTGTCTTATATGTATTGAATCTCACATATCCTATTGTGTAAATATGCAGCATACCGTGAATCATGTAAATGTACAAGACAAACAATGAGAGTTCGTTTGTATGCTGATTCTCAGTTTCACCTTTGATGATAGGAGCCTGCCTCACAGCTTCATACTTCTATGCTCCATATACCTATGACTTATTGGCGCCATATTTTATATTTCACAACCAAAACATATTTTACAGATCATAAACAACCAATTCGTTTCGTCTTGTTCTACTCGATCGAGGCACTATTGATTATGTACTAGATCCGCATGCAATACTGGCATATTTATAAAAAGATCGGTTTAGAGACACAAAATATTTTTTAATGGCAGTTGATATAAACAGCGATAGCAAGTCAGGTTTGCTAAACTGATGTGTGGACAAGGATTGATAAGCCAGAATAGGAAGCAGGAAGTCATCCCGGCTATCGACGGCCAAGAGGTACGATACGAGATCAAGCTCACACAGGATCGATAAACGATGACAAGTATGTACATGATATGCCGATACATAGTGGCGTGATGTTCGTGGTGTCGTTTTTGTGTGGAGAAAATAGAAAACCTGCGTATCTAACACTGTGTTGAGATTTACGGTCAAAGATCAACCACTGTTTGTAATAGCTGCAACGCTTGAGAAAGGGAAACAAAGCGCATATATGATTTGTCATCACAAATTGCGATACACAGCGGATCGCCCTCTGCTGTTAACGCGATCACTTTTGAGGTAACAAGGATAACACCAACACAAGATCTCAACCAATTATGAGATTGAATCAATGTGCAATTCTAGGTGCGTTGTTATCGGTGAGATGTTGTTGATCATTTCGGATATTTTGAGTGGATAGTGTGCGACAGTATCTATACAGATTGGATGATTAAACGCAACCCCGTACTACAACTCGGTTGCGGTGTTTGACATCCATTATGGACAAGGATTAACGAACGTCGTCGATTAATCGATCAAATCAATACTGTTGCTGTCGTTTAGGCAAAAGTATGACGAATCAGATCATTGCGCTCATTAATCCCTTAATTTCAATGCTAACACGCTGTCAAAGTTTGATATGGCTCTAAATCGTCTGCTTCTTCGACAGCTGCTACATTAATACAGTCAAACGGTATTTAAACATCGCAAGCATTTCCTTTTATTCTGGCTATGTCAACTTTTCGGTTTGGCAGATCTGTGCAATTTATCACAAATCTTGCGCATGCTTGGCATGTGTGTCTGCCAAATCACAATCTTTACCTGTATATTCGCTATCATACATCTCATCGTGCGCAACCATATTTCAAACGCTTCAATACAATCGCCAGTTTTTCGCTCGTCGATAAAGTAGAGATTTACAGTCGCCAGTCGAGTGCAAGTCGTCGCGCTGGAAATATACAGAAAGTGGGATAGGATGTGTTACAGCATTCGACACTACCACAGCGTATCTATGTCATCACCGGCAGTACGTCAACACAGAATTACACAGCCTGGCACTCGTAATCACAACCTCCTAGTTCTATTCAACAACAACTGAAACCAACCTGCCAAACGCGCCAATATACGCCTTAACGATAGTGAAAGACCATACATATGTTTGCAAAGCACCAGTAGCAAAGGACGCGGCATCAACCACTCCATGACCCGTTAGCAGCACCATGCATTTGACACGTTGGACTGGGTAAAGGAAGGTAGTGGTGGATTAATATCGCATAGTACAAAAGATTCAATACATGAATAGCAATGGGTCTGGTGCCTTTAGCACGTGCATTCAAAGACTGTGCAATGCGTGAGGATATAGCGATTGCTTTCGCTACTGCAAAGTAAACGTAGATCATGCCGCCTTCCGTGTAGCAGCACCGTCTATTAATTGCTATTTAGACGTTGCGTGGTGTACAGCAAGTGCCCCAATCTCTTAATGGAACAGCTGTGTGGTCGTTGATGTTTTGTATATCGGACCACGTCACCAAACACTGCAACACCAAAATCAACTAAAGCGGTCGTCAACAGTGTGTGTTTAAAATTATTGTTCAAGTCCGCTTAGCTTGAAGCCCCTTGTTTATATGCTGTCTCGAACTACACTATTGGCAAATGCGTAGGTACCCACGTGATTGCGTGTAAGTCAGCTATTGACCACAAGTACGTTGAGTTGCATGTCATTTCATTCTCTGCAAAATGTTTGAAATGATTACGTATGTGCAACACTCCGAGCAGTCGGATAGCGACGTTCAGAGCACGTAGTCCACATTTATCTGTGCCACACAAGCATCAATGACATGAGTGGTGAGGATGAGTTTGTTTCAATCTCAATTCTCAGCTTGGCACTGTACCAACCGATGCGAAACCCTGATGAGACTGTTTCTTGATGTTCAAGAGTTCAATCCAGTTTGTTTGCAACCGCACAGCAGTACTTCAAATGCCACCTGGAAAGAAGTTCTTCAAACACCGCTTGCAATACCGTGTTTTAACAGCAAATATCCCCATTCACGAGATAGTGACAGTGGAGCTGTGTCGGTCGAGCCGCCGTAACAGTCGTATTTCAATCTCTTTCACCATTCAAACAAGACATACGTATTGTAAATACAAAAGCCGATGCCACAATATTCGTCTCATCGCAATATTCACGGGATTAATTGTCCAATTTAGAAGTCGGTTTACCTTGAAACTGGAAATACTATATGTTGGTGTTGACTCGTACAGCATAGACACAAACAGTATGGCCTCTGGTCATGTCATTTGTCTTTATCGTTAGCAGCTCTAGTTTGATGATGATCATCAACTCGCTTTTTATCGTCACAAACTTGAACGTTCAAGGTGACAGGTTACACGACTGCTAAGTGTGTAAGATCACGAATATGAATTCATTCCGCGCTACGTCGTAGTCGCTCATGACTCAGAGTTCAGCGACGAATAGCTCTGTTTCATAAGCGAGCAGTGCTAAGTGGTTGAATCTGAATAACACAATTATTGTATTTTATACAAGAAAGTTCTACTCCTGGTGCGCAAATCTATCATTGGATTTCCATTACAACCACAGCAAACTTGAAACCTTGAAGCCCCCATTTTTGCATTGGTTGTTGAAATCATACATCCAGTAATTGAACAAACGATATAAAATGTCACAAACTGACTGATGCAATATTTCCATGATATTCCAGTTCATATCCTGTGAGCCAATCTTGTATTTCGCAATCATGTTCACGCATCTCACAATTCGCGCAGCATTCACTTGATGATTATTCAGTGTTGTCCATTTGTGTATTTCGCACGTCGGATATCGTTTTGTGCGATTGGTGTGAAAATGCAAATGCAATGTTGGGTTGCTGGAAGCAATATAACACTACAAAACGAGCAAAAACGACCTGCATCTACAAGGTCGATTTGGCAAAACGCATGAAAACACACACAAAATTTGACACACACATTGATGCTCACACAAACCAAATTCCACAACATAATAAACGCGACAGTTGCTCAAACAACAATGGTTTACAGCAGCAGTTGCTAACCGCACAGCACACTAACAACCACAATCACAAACTTGCACTCCATTTTGCATTGTTTGTCGTTTGCCGCTTGCAGCACTCTTCATCCATGTGCTGCGCTGCTTGTATTGCATTCCTCGACCGCCAAGACGCCACGACAGCACTTCAACCACATGCCAGTGATGCATCTGCGCATCTGCTGCTACTGCTGATCAAGTTGGACAATATTGCCAACAAAGCGTCAAAGTGTGT
>JAADWX010000111.1:0-43723 GCA_023336405.1 Globisporangium echinulatum | reverse complement strand
TCGATAAAGATGTGTTGACTTGAAAACAATATGCTCGGTTGTTTTGACAAGGACTGGCTCATCTGTACGAACATGCAATCCATCTTTCTTGAAACCGATCCACTTCTTCGCAGAAAGCAAAGAACAATCGATGATATTTGACTTTTGCAAACCCCAAAAGCATGATTTGAAGCGAGCTTTTGCGACAAGCAAACCATGCTCGAATGCCATCTTCACAAATGACACTCGGACAGCTAGGTCCATGTGCCACTGCTAGGACATCGTGGTTCCGTCATTCACACGCATGACTCGGACATACATTGCAAATATGTCATTCACATCGGTCTGCGACTCGTGTAACCCCAATGCTGTGCGTAGTGTCTGATACTTGTACTGATACTTGTCCAATGGCTACACCATCGCACTTCACCAGCTAGCTTTACAGCAACGAGTTCGTCGTTGGTGACTGTAGGAGCTTGCTTCCATCATTCGCTGCCACGCATCATTGGCACTCGCAGTGCGCGTGAGTAGTTGTATCGTCTTCAAACGCATCCCTTACCTGCTGACAATCTGCTGTGTGATACAACTGGTTAACCTCGAAATTGCCAAACTGACATGATATGTTACCTGCTTGTACCATCGACAGTTCGAGGTTAATCCGTCAATATTGTTGCATCCCAGTCTGAGGTCAGCTCTGTGATGCCTTGAAGCGCTCTTCATCACATATCGCTATGCGCTCGCAAGCACTCGCATTCGGTGAGCTCAGCTGACGCAGCAACCATCGACGCGAACGAGTCGAGGCTTGACTATAACGTACGCGACGTCACATATTCTCCTACCTCGTCATGTTCGTTGGGGTACTATAAATACACGCTTCTCGATATTTCAACTCGAGACGCAGTTGTTTGGCATGTAGTCTAAGAAGTCGACGATTGATCTCGCGGTTGACAAGAGTAGTAGCTGTCGATCTGCGCTAGCACACGGCCCTGCTAGCACCTGGGCGAGAGTCATGCGACCCACGCCGTCACCGACACTGCCGGCACGAAAAGCACGCTCAGCAGTGTACCCAGCTCCTGCTTTTCACCATGCTCCACGACTCAAGACACGCTCTGCGACAACAGCATCGACGAACGCGATATCCCTTCGCCTCGAGATGAGCGTGCAAGCGCCTGTGTGCAAACGCGCTGTGGTAGCGCTGTTGCAGTATCTTGATGCGCAAGTCTGGTGCGAAGCGCTCCGCACGGTATCCCTCGTACTGAAGAACGCGAGCGTGTGCATCGCGTGTGCGTGGGCGACAAACTGGACGCTCAGCCTCGGTAACGTCTTATCCGGCAAGCCTCCTCGCGAGCAAGGCGATGGCGAGTTCCTCTTCGCGGCGGCGCTCGCCAACTACTTCTCGTTCTACTTCGTCATGATCGCCACGCATACGGCCGTGCTTCGGTCATTCCCGTACGCAAACAAGCCGCCAGAGTACCGCCCACCGTTTTGGCTTTGCTCCGGTCGGCTCCTGCACATGACGAGTTCTGTGTTCGCGGCATCGCTCGTGCTCTTCATTGCACAGGGCTATGCTATCCAAGCCGCGCCGCTGAGCGTGCGCAAGAACCACCTTGGGTTCTACGCTATTGGCCCTTGCGTGCACCTGTACACGACCGCGATCACCACGGCTGTGCGTCGCATTTATCGACGAGATTCTGTCGCAGGGCAAGCTCGATCGAACGCGCAACCAGCGTGGAGCCGCTGGCGGTCGTGCTGCAACTTCTGGAAAGTGTATGCAGCCGCACTACCGAAAGCCTTGATCGTCGCGTCTGCGGGACTGTACGTGCAGCTCGTGAGCCAAGTGCAGATCGCGTCAACGGTCGACTTTGCGCTCTACAGCGCGAGCAATCTGGCGCTCAAGTTTGTCGTCACGACGATCTCGAAGCTCATGATCATTCGGTTCAAGATCAAAGACGTTCGGACGATCTTTGTCATCGCTGGGCTCCCGACTGTGCTCATCAACACGCAAGTGCGCGTCATGCTCCAGCGCGTGCGGAGCACACAGTACACACTCGCGTGGACCGTCGGGATGGCGGTGCTCGAGATCGGCACGCGCGTTGCAAACGTCTTGCTCACAAAGCGAGCAGTCAAGCGCAAGAAGCGCGAGATGCGTATCGCGACCCTCGGACTTATCCCTGCGAGCGCGCTCGCACTCGTACCAGCGCGCGTAGCAGCGAGTCAAGGTCGAGTCGACACAGTGAGTAGCTTCCACGTCTGGCGACGCCAGATCCTCGCGTTTCAAGTCGCCGAGGTCGTTGCCAACATGGCGGCCGAGTACATCGCGATCGGATGCTCGGCGTCGATCCTGTACTTCTATTGGGGTCATCCAAAGTACATCCTGAGTCCGCATCCCGACGCGGTGGATCTAGACCGAGGCGACAGTGCGTCGCAGGTCTCGACGATTGCGATCCAGGTCGCAGTCGAAGTCGTCGTCGATGTTGTTGCAAGTGCATTCGAGATCAGCGAAGGCGTCGACTTTGCGCACCACGTGTACAAGTACTACGACTTCATCGCGCTCTTCTTCGTGAGCATCGCAGTCCTCAACATTATTATCTCGTCGCTGATCTACTACGACCCACGATGATGGCTCGTGTGCTTTTACACACACATACAGTCGCGTAGTAGCGCAGTGATTGAAACCATCAGCTACAAGCGCTTGCAATAGAATAGAACAGCGTCGCGATCCACTACGGTGATCGATCCGCGTTGTCTCTCTGCTTCGAGTGTTCGGCCGAGTCACCATCGTTGCCTCTTTTCAGCAATGCTAACTCACTATCAGGTATAGCACGGAGCAGAGCTGCACGTTCACGACTGCAAAGCAGACAAAGAGGAGCGCGAGGAAGAGTCGGTACTGTTGGATCCACTGAAAGTCGACGCCCTGTGCGATCTCCATTGCGCACGAGAAGTAGTCGACGAGTACCTCGACGAGCAGCTGGATCCCGAGCGCCGTGAGCTGGTCCGTTGGGAACACGGTCGCACTCACAAACGCTGCGTCATTGCCGCCGAGGCGGTACTTTGGATGACCAAAGTAGAAGTAGATCGCACTCGTGGAGCAGCCGATTGCAATGTACTCGGCCGACATGTTGGCGTACGACTCGGCGATCTGGAAGAACAGGATCTGGCGTCGCCAGCGCTCAAAGTCACTCCACGTCGTGATCGCGTCAACGTGCACGAGCCCTAAAGTTGGTATGTGCTGGGTCTGTGGCACCACTGCGGCCGCAGCACTAAGTCCGTCGGTGACGCGCATCTGCTTACGGCGGATCTGTCGCCGCGTCGCAACGACCCTAGCAGCACGCGCTGCGACCTCGAACGCTGCTGTTGCAGTCGTCCACGCAAGCGTGTACTGGTTCGACTGCATCTTCTGCACTATGATGCGCACTTGCGTGTCAATGAGCACGGTCGGCAGGCCAGCAACGACAAAGATGCTCCGTGGGTCCTTCACGCGGAGCCGCACAGCCGACGCTTTTGCCACGTGTTTCACTGCATGCTTGAGCACGAGACTGCCGACAGTGAAAACCACAAAGTCGCGCGGCCCAACGAGCTCAAACTTGCTCACGACTTGCACAAACGCTGCTGCAAGCCAGACCGCGCACACTTTGGGGAATGTGAGCACGTACACTTTCCAGAACAGGCGGCTCGAGAATGCGACATCTGCCTTGCGTCGATCTGCAGCGAGCGTGAGCTGTCCTGGTGCAGTCTCGAGCAGGAACATGCGTCGCAGTGCGATCGATGTTGCAGTGACGTACAGATGCATCCACGTGTTTGCGATGTAGAACTCGATGTGGAGCTGTCGCGCGTGCAGTGGCGCTTGCTGCAGCAGCAGCAATGTCAGTACCTCCATCACGACCGAAACGACAAACGTCTTGTACGTGTGCGTGAGCAGTCGACCGATGCAAAAGAGCACGTTTGGTCTCGGATCGGCACGCGCTTGCAGGCGCGTAAACTGCCACGGTCGGACGATTGGGATGTGCGCGCACAGCACAGTTGCGTAGAAGCCCAAGTGTGACAGGAGCACGACTGCTGTGGTGTACTCGGCCCCGGACTGCTCGCGTGACGACTTGCCTGAGAGCACGTTGCCTCGACTGAGCAGAAAGTTTGCTGTCCAGACGCACACGCCGCAGAAGACTGCGTTGGTCAGCAAGACAGCAAGCGCTTGCAACGACTGGAGCCACACTTCGCCACGACGTCGACGCACAGGCAGCGTCGGCGACACGCCTTGAGGTTGCTGTTCTCTCAAGGCAGTGACGTTCGGGACATCTCGTGGTGCAACCCGTGCCACCTGCTGCTCGGGTCGAACCGAGTTGAGTGCACGACTCGAGCTGAAGCTCTGTACGCTCCAGAGCGACGAACTCAAGAGCGCATCGTCGTTCAAAGCGGGCGCTCGCACACTCGACAGCGACCGAATGATACCCTTCTGGACGATGTGCTTGAAACTGCGCGCACCCACAGAGAGGATGGCGCTCGTGTGCGCACGCGCCATGCCGGTCGGCACCCTGCCAACACCGCCATCTCCACTGCTACCACCACTGGTGCTGCTGCTCGGGTCACCTTGATGGCTCGCCATCGCGCAACGCTTGGTCTGAAGCAAGGTGAACGCTTCAAAAGAACGCACCCCGATATAGATGTCAAATAGCAGCAGCATAGATATCAATGAGAGAACAAGCTGTCAGTGATGACGCGAGCGGTGAACAAAACTTGCTCATCTGCTACAGCGTTGATCAAATCTATCATGCTACACAGCAATCCGCAAGTGTGTAGTGCCGTGACGGTCCATGAAGGTCACAACATATCCAGCATCAACCAGCAGATTTATATACGAGTATTGCTGAATCAAATATACGTTATGTTTGATTTGCGACTAGTACTGTAAACCAAGGTTTGTACATGACTCCGATACATACAACAGGTCGCTACGCATTCTCATTTTACAATTTATAAATGGCTACCAACATTTCTATCTGTCAAGAAGTCATACGAATAGCATTGACACTAGGTGAACGACGGGCAACGACAGCCATAGTAAATCGTCACGGTACCTGTATAGAGTGGGCTGTCGCGAGAAGGCAACAATCGACTTGCTCGACAACTTTTAAATACAGCCCGAAAGGGAGGTCTACTTGGTGTGTGTGATGCGAAAGAAAAAGTTGAATTCAGCACACAAATAATAATCAACAGTTTGATGATGTCCATGCTATACAAGCAGAATTGAATATCAAATGGTTAGACGTTGGGTAATATCAAACGACGAATATATGCACAGATATTTTATACGATCACCTGAGCAACTGATTAAGGTTCACATATGAGTCGGTGAAAAACATTATATTACGAATATACAGGTTGCGAATTGGCGAAGCATGTTCGTTTACTTGAGATCGATTATATATTAGTAAACATTACAATACATAGTATGATCTAGGACAAGATCCGTGTACTCGGCTGACTTCCCCTAATGACAAGATTGAGAACGCTGTGCTATCATGTATTTCGCGCTGAAACATCCAAATTTAAATTCAGCAGAGAACGCTCTTTGTGAGTTAAAGTGAATGAGATATTGTAGAACGCTAGTTAGACACAAATGTCAAGAGTGATATTTACTTATGACTGACAAGCCGAGCAGGCCCGCTAGTCAGTGCTGTTTGGTTGGTCTCGATCCCGTTTGATCGTCGACCGCTACGCGGACGCCGTAGTTATGCCGCCCGCTGGGCGGGCGGCCTTCATTTGGCATCGCCCGATTCGGGACGGTTCCCGTCCCTCGCGTTTGGTGCCCGTCGATCCGACCCGTTCAACGCTTAAACGAATGCTGATGTGGAATAAAAGACCATCTTGTCCAGAAAAGAATTACATAATTTAGTCTTGTATTGTCCAACATATAGCAGAATACCCATAAAAGAACATTGAAACATTTTAAAACGCACGAATGGACCGTTACAGAACGATTTGCTTATCAAAATAGGTATATAGACTAGCCGAGCGCTGACCGCTTCGTGGCCAGATTATGCATGGGAGGGGATTACCGGTGTTCATTTAAACTATTGATTTAACGGGAGACATAAGGGGGACGATGCAACCAGATCCATTTAACAATCGCAAGAGAATAAATTTGGTGGGGATATGGATTTTACGGGAGTCGTAACGGTGAATGGTTTGCATGGGTGTTAGTGATCTAACGAGAGACGTTAAGGGAACAGTTTTGCACCGATATTGCATGGATCTAACGGGAGTCGTAATGGTGCATCATTTGCTTGTAAATACATTAATCTATCGGGAGTCGTAGTGGAGTATGATAATCGTGTTGCATTGATCTAACCGGACACACAAGGGGTATGATTTGCGCGTAGTGGCAGGCATCTAACTTTAGGGTATTAACGTATCGTGTTAATCCGTACAGGTTTCGAATGTATTGTGTCTAAACATATGTACAAGTCATGCCTGTGTCGAAATATGTGTTGTCAAACCGCACCGTAAACATATGTGTCATATTGATACTTATCGCGTTGAAGTATATCGTGTTAAATCCCACTTGTCATAATGTGTCGTGTCAAAAATACCGTGTTGAATTATGTTGAGTTGACCATAATACAATGCTTCGTGCTAAAATATGAAAGTCGAAAAGAAATGTTTTTAAAAGCTATAACAATCAACTATTAACAAACAAACCTCAAGTATAAGCGTGTTAGTTTCAAAATGTATCGTGATAAAAATCGTTTTGTCAAAAAACCACTCATATCAAAAAGTATCGTCAAACAGTACTGTGTCACAGTTCACCATGTCGAAATGCGTGGAGTCGAAATGCGTCAAATTATATTGCACCGTGTTAAAATATGTCGTGTCGAAATGGCTCGTGTGTAAAAAGCAACGTGTCGAAATATGTTGGATTAGAAATTCTGTGTCGAAATGATTGTCAATTGACCAAATTTCAGTTACCATACAAAAACAAGTATATGCTCGGAAACACAATCGCTTGCTCGCAAGAAACCACTAACAACTCAAAACAACACAAAAATGAAAACTTTTACTATCATTCGATGCGTCTGTGTCTTGTGCATCCAACGCACCTACTCGCATACTTTGTAACGTTCAGTGTGCGACGCAATTCGTGTTCTCGTGGAGCCACTCGTTATTTTTCTCGTTTGCACAATGCTTGACTGAGCGAGAAATGCGTGCAAGCACAACAATTGAACGCGTAAATGCAAAAAGTGTCCCGAAAACTATTCAAGACCAGACTGGTCTCCACAAACAAACAGTAAAATCGATCGCTAAAACTGCGTCACGTCTTTTTCAAAAGCGCACTTTTTACGGGCCTCGGCACGGACGGACGGAGGCACGCGCAATACTGTGAGAGTATAGACTAGCCGAGCGAAGGCAATAGGAAAGAAAAGTTGAATTCAGCACACAAACCAACAGTTCGATGAGGGTATTGCTGCACATAAATCGATTTGAGTGTCAAACGATTAGACGTAAGCAATATCACATGATGAATGTATTTGCACGGATACTTCGTATGATCTTCATGGCAACAAATTAATTTGACATAAATTACATTTGTTATATACAGGTAGAGATGAGGCGAAACAGGTTCGTTTAGTTTGAACCGATGTGAGCAGTAAACATTAGTGAACATTATAATATTACTGACGACTACCCCCACATGACAAGAAATAAATCGCTGGAACATCCAACTTTCAGTCTGAGGAGAACGCGTATTGCGAGGTATAGCGAATTATAAAGGACAAGTGTTCCAAAGTTATGAGTGATGCATTCGCAACTGCACCTGTCTGTTCAAACAGTCGTGTAATACCGTTATGCAGTCGATTGTATGCCGGTACTAGAGAAGACGAGTAACGGAAATTGACTGCATGGGCTATTGGTGTTATGATATGATATTACCCCTCAATATTTGGCACGTACACCCATATATTCCCTTGATCTGATCATATATACATCAATCAGTCGTAGGTTTGTTTCACTTATATTGTGTAGAACCTCACCAAATACTGTTTATCTATTGTACACTCCAAGCGAGGACAGGACTGTAGATTAAAACGAACTTGTACATATTTTTGCGCTTAATATACAGTGACAGAAAACTAAACTTCACAACGCATGCTGTTGCATTTACAGATTCAGCGCTCACTCGAGCAGTACCAGTCTTCGAAGCAAATACGTAGCCCGTTTGCGATAGTTAGCAGTGCGGGTATATGGGTTGACGTGCAAGTGTCGACAAACAAGCATGGGCCAAGCGTAAAAGGCCAGCGATAACCAAAATCGGCATCGCCTATGCAAAGTACTCGACACTTATACTGGAAGCTTCTTTCTGACGTTAACATGGTAAGCACCAGCGACTGCGACGATTGCGGAATTAATGTCCGTTCGCGAGAAGCTCGGCGTCGTGCTCCTTCATATTCACGCGGCGCTCCTCGCGGTAGTAACGCGCGTGGCAGTGCCGAGGTTCGGCATCCGACTGAAGTGTGAACTCGTGGAGCAAAACTTTCGTGCTGTGGTGTTGCCTCGTCACGGCAAGGCGGGAATTATTCTTGCACTTCCTCGACGTGTATAGTTTGGTTTCGGCGGAAACTATATTGTGGTAGATGTCTAGTTAGCATTATTATTTTATATTAGCCAGAGTCATTGCTGATCCATTTATGTATGATCTTATTTTGCTTCCTCATGAGACCAACATGTACAACAAGTGGTGATGCTATGGCACCGCTCCAAAGTGGGTTTAACTCGAATGCGAATCACCTAAAAAAATGTTTGCCTTTGGTGCTTAATGATTTGCCATGACAAAGACCGGTTGAGGCTTCTTGCAGTTGTACAGTCTGTTGCAGCACGCACAAGTTCGGGCGTGGTTCAAGTTTTCGACATGATTAAGGTCAAAGCTCAATGAGCAGAAAGGGCAACAATACCTATGAGAGAGAGCCAAGATATGCAGAGTGCGGCCACAAGCACGACGACAGCAGTGAGAAGTGCTGCTCTCTTTCCACAACATTCGCAACGTAACGCATACAACGACTGTTTGATACGATCCATGTACATGCATGTGATTCGCTGCCTGTCTGTCATCCAATCAGTCGATCTGTAGACCCCATGGAGCCAGCAACTGGTACGTACTACACGACCTCCTCTGCGCGCAGCTCGTCGCACATCGGGACGCTGCAGTGCGGCTCGCGGCACTGCATCGCATGGAACGCAAAGAGCTCGGCCGTTGCGCGCGCGATGCGGTACGAGCGCCATTTGTCGCTGTGCGACGCCCAGCACGCGCTGCGGAGGAAGCGCTTCATGGGTGCGCAGAACTCGTGGAACGCGGCGTCCGCGCACTTGAGCTCTTCGCACTGACACGCGTGCACGAGCAGCTCGTTGCTGCGCACTGCGTCGCTCTCGAACGTCTGGGCGATCTGCACATCCAGTCATACATACATTCGTCCATCCATGCATACAAACATATATGGTCTGTTAGAGTCTGCAAGTCTGTCAGGTGATCACGTTGTACCATCGTCGCTCCATACGAGATGCATGCAACGTACGGTGATCGCAGGCGGCGGCGGCTGTGTCGGGTCGTGCTTCGTCGGCGGCGCAGGTCGCGAGCCAGCGCTTTGGTCGTTCGACGCTGCTGCTGGCGGCTTGGTGCTCTGCTGTTGCTGCTGTTGGGACGTCGCAGCAGCAGACGATGCGACCGACGAGTCCACGTCTCCAGTCGACGCAGTCGCGACTGCAGGCGCCGAGTTGCTGCTGCTGGTTGTTGCTGCTGGACGCGTTGGCGCACAGCGTGGACAGAACCAGTCTTCGTCGAGCGGGACGCTCGTGAGCGGCGGCGTGAGGCAGTACAGATGGTACTCTGTCATCAACAGACATAGCGCAGTCAGTCGTCAGTCAATCAGTGAGCGCGTCTGTCAGTCAGTCAGACCACCTCCACAACAAATGACGTAACGCACCGGCGTTGCAGCCGTCGCACAGTAAGATCTTGTCTTCGTTCTCGGTCGTGCGGCACACTGTGCACGTCGTGTCGTTGTCGTCCATCTGCACATACAGTCGAGTCGAGTCAACAAGAGCGAGTGCGAGTCAGTGAGTCTCTGTGGCAGTTGAGCCTACCAGCAACAACAGAAGCTACGTCTCGTTCACACACGTACATCCATTGGGTCGACGTCCATTGCGACATCGGCTGTGTCGTCATCGCCGCCATTCATCTCGTCGTCGCCATCAGCGTCGTTGTCATCATCATCGCGGGTCTCCCAGCGCTTGCTGCTGTCGTGTGCAGCTGACGCTTGGGCAGGTGGCGCTGGTGGCGGCTGCGTCTCAAAGTCGCTCAGCTCGTCCATTGGGTCGACTTCGCGCATGTCCAATTCGCTCGACGAGTCACCGGACGAGCACGTGAGCGTGAGTTCACTCGCGTGTGGGTGCGTCGGTCGTCGCGGTGGTTGTGGACGTGGCTGGTTAGGCACTGTTGCTCGTGCTGTGTTGTCGCGATTGCCATTCATTGCCGTTGTCTTTGCTGCTGGACGGCTCTGCTTCTGCGTTGGCTGCGTTTGCGGCATCTGCGGCGGTGGTGGTGGCGGTGCATGCGGCTCGTACCGGCGCGCAGGTGGCTCCTCTCGGCGTAGCTTCTCGCTAATGGCCGGGAAGTTGGCGCGCAAAATCTGCTCCATGTACTTGCTCATCTGCGGCAGGCGCAGGTCGCGCTCGAGCGCAGCCTCCCAGTTGAACGTCTCATCATCGTTTGCTGTCGCAGCCGTGGTCGGTGACGGCGACGGCGACGTCGAGGACGCGTGGCGCATGCCTGCAGTCGCCATTCGCTGCAGTTGTTGCTGCCTATTGCGTGTTGATTGTCTGAGTGCGCAACAGTCGCACAGTTAAGACTGGCATTGTGAAAGGAGCCGTGGCGCCAGAGACCAGCGAATAGCACACTATCATCATATTTGTATGAAATAGCAATTGTGTGCGTGGATATCAAAGCAGTGCCAGGGAAATACAAGCATACAAACAACAAGATGTGAATAGCTCCCTCGAATAGGCTTGTCGAAGTCACGTTGAGCTTGTCGAGCATGCCAACAGCTAAGCTCCCGCTCCCTGTGTCTCGCAGACCCTCATCACACAGCTCGCAATGCATACAACGTCCAAACAATCTCTCTCCGCCACTCCCGCCTCCTCTACCACTCTCTCGCCAGCCCAGGCAACGAAGAGCTCTCTGACACTAACCACTCCACGCTGTTTAAACAAGCTTCCAGGCCATCGTCTCACCGGCCTTGAGCGGCACGAGCTCGCTGTTGTCAAACGGATACGTCGCGGGCACGGTCCACGCCTCGCGCTTCAGCACAGTCTCGCCGCCATTGCGCGGCAAGCCGTAAAAGTCGGCGCCGTGCGCGCACGCAAAGCTCTCGAGCTGCTCGAGCGCACCAGCAGCTTCAAACGCTTCAGCGTACAACTCGAGCGCAGCGTGGCCCGAGTAGATGCCAGCGCAGCCGCACGCGCTCTCTTTCTTCGTTGCAACGTGCGGCGCGCTGTCAGTCCCGAGGAAGAACTTGCTGCTGCCGCTTGCAATCGCAGCAACAAGTGCTTGGCGGTGTGTCTCGCGCTTCAGTACGGGCAAACAGTACTTGTGTGGCCGCAAGCCGCCTTGGAAGATCACGTTGCGGTTGTACAGCAAGTGCTGCGGCGTGATCGTCGCGGCGACAGTCGCTGGCGCCTGCGCGACAAACTGCGCAGCGTCGGCCGTTGTGATGTGCTCCATCACGATTTTGAGCTCCGGCATCGCTGCAACGAGCGGCTTGAGGACTTGCTCAATGAACACGGCCTCGCGGTCAAAGATGTCGACCGATGGGTTGGTCACTTCGCCGTGCACGAGCAGCGGCATGCCGAGCGCGCTCATCGCGCGCAGTGCGGGGTAGACGTTTGCGATGTTCGTGACGCCCGAGTCCGAGTTTGTCGTTGCGCCGGCGGGGTACAGCTTTACGGCAAAGACCTTCTTTGATGCGGCGGCGCGCTCGATCTCGTCCGGTGTCGTGCCGTCTGTGAGGTACAGCGTCATGAGCGGCTCAAACTGTTCTTTGCGTTCGGCCGGCACGTGTGCGACGATGCGGTCGTAGTACGCGAGCGCCTGCGCCGTCGTAGTGACTGGCGGCACGAGGTTTGGCATCACGATCGCGCGCGCAAACTGACGCGCAACGTGCGGGACTGTGAGCGCAAGTGCTGCACCATCGCGCAGGTGGTGGTGCAGGTCGTCAGCACGCGTGTTCCACTTGAGCTCCGTGATCGCTGCCATTGTGCTAGTCGATGAAAATGCGCGGTGCTGTTGTAGCTGCTGCTGGTGCTGGACGAGCAAGAGTGCGCTGCTAATGGACGAGGGCGGCTTCGATGTCGAAGTTGCTACTTGTGCGAGCGAGCTGCTGGTAGCGAGGTGACGGCCGAATCTGCGGCTGGAAACGACTGACATGGTTATCCCCGATGCAAATCGCGCAATGAGGGACACGTCACTACTATTCGAGCAGCTCAAATGGCTCGGACGATATGACATGACCACAACAGTCTAACGTGAGCATTGCGAGCGTCTCAGTTAGCACCGCAATCTGAGCAACAGAGCAACGACGTCAACAGAGACATCACAGACAGCAACAACCAACACTGTCCAATAACAACCAACACAAGGCGTTCAAAGTAAACTTCTCCATTCATGCAGTCCAACTAGACGTCGCAATCACGCCGTCCAGTCGCACTCGACATGTGTCAACAAGATGCAGCAGCAGCCTCCTACTACGTCTCGTGTCATGGCGCATCTCCCTACTGCTTACATGACAATGCCCTCGAACTTGGTCTGGAACCAGTTGATCGCGTCCTGCTTGTGGAGGCGGTGCGGCGCACCGACGCGCGACTGCTGGAGCTTGCGGCGCGACACACGCGCACCCGGGCGGTTCAGCACGACGAAGAAGTCCATGCCGTAGATACCGGTCGACGGGTCGTACTTGATGCCCAAGTCAATGTGCTCCTGGATGCCAAAGCCAAAGTTGCCCGTGTCCGAGAAGTTCTTCTTCGAGAGCTCGTACTCCTTGACCTTGAGGCCACGGTCGAGGATCTCAGTCGCGAGCTCGCCGCGCACAGTCACGTGGCACGAGATCTTTTCGTTACGACGGATGCCGAACGTACGGACCGTGTAGCGAGCTGTTGGCATACAAAGATAAGGATAGAAGAGAGTCATATGTTAGTCTCGCGCTGCTCCAGATTGTGCAGCAGCTTGGGTGGATCGCTCGGATTTGCCCATTGCCACCGACCATCCGCAGCAGCCACGACCAGGAGAGCAGAGACAGTGGCGAGTTCTCGGCTCGGCAACGAGACCTTTCGAGACGAAGCTCTGATGCGAGACAGCATTGCGATTGCTCGCTCGCTGTTCGCACAGAGGCGTCTCGACACGATGTGGCCGACAGCAGATACGTGACCCATGGGTCAAACGCTTGCTGCTGGCCACAACGTGTCGTAGCGCCTCGTGTAGCACTCACTCGCGCACGCAATCGGGGATGAACTGCACTCGGTCTCAACCACTGCAGCTGCTGCTGTTGTCATCGATAGCCAGACAGACAGCAGCAGCAGTCGAGACCGCGTGCAGCACCCGGAAAGGTCGCATTGCAGCACACCCCACACCATTGGATCAAGTGTCCGTATGGCTTTCGTGTCGGCAGTCCCCTCCCGCTCGAGCCATCCGACAGACACGCGCTGTCTCGATCACACGCGTACTGCTCGTGCTGCATCGCTCTCGACTACTAGAACAGCGCCGCGCTCGTCTACACTCACTCGCGAGATCGTGCAGACGAAACGCAGACCCTCAGCACACGCAAGCGTGCACCGAGTTGCTCGGTCGCCGAAAATAACGCAGACACTGAGCGCGAGCACATCGAGTCAGCGCGCGCTGCCATCGTGGGGCGGCTCGCGGGGTCGTCGGTGGTGGTTGGTTGTGGTGGTGGTGGCGGCTCGGGTAAGAAGCCCGTTAAGGCGTGCACTTGCGTCGATAGACGCAAAGCTTACCCTTGGAGTACACCGGCTTCTGGCCCGTGAGCTGCTCGAGCACACGCGCAGCGCGCGTGAGCTTGTCGCCCGACTCGCCAACACAGCAGTTGATCACGAGCTTGTCGACCTTGATCTCGCGCATCGCATTGTTGCTCTTGTCACCAGCCTATCGAGTCATCGAACGCACGCAACGATGCGTCAGCCGACTGATCTGCTGTTCATACGCACACGTCACTGCTGCGCAGACGACATTGTTGCAACACAGGGCAGCAGCCTCACCATCTTGTCTGTTATTTCTTGGAGAGTGAAGTGTGGCAATTGCGGGCGGCAGTGTGAGCAGCTCGGCCGCTCAGCCAGCCAACCAATTTTGGTCGAGCACGATGTCCCGATCATCCCGAATTGTGTTGAAACCCCGACTCGTGATTGAGTGGTTTCAAGATTGTGTTTGGGACATCGTATCCGCACACAAAATGCTGATTATAAACAAGGGACGTTCGGGACGCTCTCTTTTACCAAAAGCTGTTTCCATTCCTACATCTGTGACGTGTGAGACGACGATCTGAATTGGGCAACAACAGGTTCATGCGCTGACGATTCGTGTAGACGCTTGTCACATCCATCTCTTACTCGACGACGCCGATCAGCTTTATGTGCACTCGAGTTTGTACGACGAATCGCAAATGACAACTAAGCTTCACATGTAAACGTGAGCTACTCAGTTTGTGCGATGGTCGTCACCACTCGCGGATGTAGATCATTGTCGAGATCTGGATGTTCGTGACTGCGATCCCGAGTAAGATCGAGCCGAGGAACACGCGGTGCTTGAGTACGTGCTGAAAGTCAACTCCTGCGCCGATCTCGAACACGCACGAGACGTAGTCCACGAGCACTTCGACTGCGACTTGGACAGCAAGAGCTTTGCACTGGCGGCCCATCACGGACGTGTGGTCTACAAGTGGTCCACCAAGCTCGTACTTTGGGTGTGACCAGTAAAAGAACAGGATCGACGTCGAGCAGCCGATCGCAATGTACTCGGCCGAGATGTCGGCGTAGAGCTCAGCGACCTGAAACGCCGTGACGGTTTGCTTCCACTGCTGCAGACTGCGCGCCGACACGACGCGAGCATCGACCTGCGCAATACGCGGTTCGTGCGGCCAGCTTGCTCGATCGTCGCAGTATGAGAGCTGCTCGCACGTACAGGATGGATCCAATGTATGGTCGAGATAGTGCGAGTACGCTTGCTGCAGAAGCGCCGAGTTGCGTTGGATTGTCGTACAATAGCAACAGCGACGCGTTTCTCGCGCCGTCGGACCTGCACATTGTGCCAAACGCCTTTGCCCATACGCGTCGCGATCTCGAGCGCTGCGAGTCCGAGCGCGCCAGCAAGCGTGAACTGCGCGCTCTCGTTGCGCTGTAGCGCGATGCGCACTTGCGTGTCAATGAGCACAGTTGGTAATCCTACAGCGAAGAACATTGTGCGCGGGTCGCGGACGTTGCTGCGCACGATACCGCGCTTTGCTGCCTCCTGGACAAGCAGCTTGAGTGCGAGACTGCCGAGCGTAAAGCCCACGAGCTCGTTTGTCTCGGCAAACACAAAGTGGCTCGAGACGTGGACGTACACTGCTGCAAGTACGACCGTGAGTAGTTGCGATGCCATGCGCAGATACAGCTTCCAGAAGGACATAATCGACTCGAGGCGATACCCTCTGCTGCTGCTACGCTCGCGCCGGCTGTGCGCTCGCACCTGACCCTGCACAGTCTCTTCGCGCATGATACGCCGCACTGCGATGATGATGCCGCATGTGCCGCCGTGGTTGCAGAAGATGCTCAGGTAGTACTCGAGTCGCGTCCCAGCATTGCTCGCACGCGGGAACGCTGCTCGGAAGAGTAGAAGGATCCCGAGCAGTACGAGCAGCGAGGTCACGAACGCACAGAAGCTCCGTCGAAGGAGTCGCAACACACAGTACGCATAGCTGGGTGCACAACTTGGGGACTGAACAAAGCGCACGGAGAGCAACAGCGTCGTCTGTGCGATCACGACGACGACGCAGGAGAACGCGTGGATCCACACGAGCGCTGCAAAGACAAACTCGGTGTCGGACTGGTCACGCACTGCTCGATCGTGCAAGACACTGCCGAGACTGAAGCAAAAGTTTGCAAACCATGCGCACGCGACGCTAACACCCGCGTTGCGAAGTACGACTGCGACAGTCTGCGCTGCCGATTGCCAGATATCGGGTCGGAAGCGACGCCGCCAGGTCGTTCTACAAATGGATGCGACTTGCCTCACAATCGGTAGCGTTCGATCACGAGGTGGTAGCGGTGCAGTGGTAGCGGTGCAGTGGGGGCTCGCGCGAGGTGCGCAGCACTACTGCTCCTGCGTTTATCAGGTACAGAAAACGAGAGGACGTCCTGTGTTGCAGTGTGCACGTTCGGACACCAGAATAGCTCTGAGCTTATACCAAGTTGTATCGTAGAATGTTGCCGCTGCGATTTCGCAGCGTAATGATCCGCAGTTTGTCAAGCAGCACATGTGTGCATGCAAAGCGATCACTGTTGTCGTCACTCTTGACTCGGTCCGAGCGAAGACGCCGACCGACTTGGAAGATGCTCGATGTTGCAGCGCCTCGAGAATCGAGATTGTAGACATTCTCGAACAAATCTGAAAATATGGTTTATATTGATGTTAATTTGTAAAACATATATACAAAATGATACACCCCGCCAACTGCAGGACCACTTGTAGAAAAGCCGCGCACGCACTCGAAGTCACCAACAGATCTGCAACGAGCTGGTTGAACGAGACGAACGACAGAGCGCGCATTCGTATTGTCTTCTGCACCCCGACAAGCGGCACAAGAGCGCCTTGCACGCACGTACGTACATACACACATATACACGTGAGCCACCATGCGCGTCGACATTGATGGCCTCGAGGTGCTCTTCCCGTACGAGCGCATGTACGCGGAGCAACTGCAATACATGCGCGAGTTGAAGCGCGCACTCGACGCGCAGGGCCACTGCATGCTCGAGATGCCGACCGGTACGGGCAAGACCGTGTCGCTGCTCTCGCTCGTACTCGCGTACAAGTTTGCGCATCCGACTGCGGGGAAGCTCGTTTACTGCACGCGCACAGTCCCGGAAATGGCCAAGTGCGTGGAGGAACTCAAGCACCTCGTCGCGTACCGCGAAAAGTACTACGGCGAGCGTGCGCAACTGACCGCAGTGTGTCTGAGCTCGCGGCGCAACATGTGCGTGCACCCGCGCGTGATGGCGCACGCAGACGGTGAGACCGTCGACGGCCAGTGCCGCCAGATGACGGCGTCGTGGGTGCGCGCAAAGGCGACGGCCGCGCAAGCAAAGGGCGAAGACGCAGGCGTCGAGACGTGCGGGTTCTACGAAGCCTACGAGATGCGCAAGAGCGACGAGCGCGTACTGCCGACGGGTGTATTTGCAGTCGACGACCTCAAGACGCTCGGCGCGACCAAAGGCTGGTGTCCATACTTTCTCACGCGGTACGTCGTGACGTTTGCGGACGTCGTTGTGTTCAACTACCAGTACCTGCTCGACCCAAAGGTGAGTGCGCTCGTGTCGCGGTCGTTCGAGAAAGAGAGCATCGTCGTATTTGACGAAGCGCACAACATCGACAACGTGTGCATCGAAGCGTTGAGCGTCGCACTCGACCGGCGCGCACTCGACCGCGCGTCGCGCAACCTGTCGACGCTCAGCACGCAGGTCGCAAAGGTGAAGCAAGTTGACCGCGCGCGGCTCGACGCCGAGTACCGACGGCTCGTCGACGGTCTGCGGACGACCAGCGACAGTGTTGCAGCGCCTCTTGACGCGTTGTCGACGACACCAGCAAGCGATGCGCTATTGGCTGCGCCTGTTTTGCCGGCCGACGTGCTCGACGAAGCCGTGCCGGGCAACATCCGGCGTGCCGAGCACTTTCTTGCGTTCTTGCGGCGACTCGTCGAGCACTTGCGTACGCGCGTGCGGGCTGCGCGCGTCGTTGAGTGCGAGACGCCGCAGGCGTTTCTCCATCAACTGTCGCAGGCCGTTGCGATGGACGCAAAGCCGCTCAAGTTTTGCCACACGCGCCTCGCGTCGCTGCTCCGGACGCTCGAAGTGACACACCTCGAGGAGTTCCACGCGCTGTCGGCGGTCGCGGACTTTGCGACACTCGTGGCAACGTACGCCGACGGCTTTATGCTCGTGCTCGAGCCGGCCGACAGTAGTGCTGGTAGATCCGACGCGGTGCTGCAGCTCGCGTGCCTCGACGCGTCGCTCGCGATCCGTCCAGTGCTCGAGCGCTTTGCGACGGTCGTGATCACGTCCGGGACGCTGTCACCGATCGATCTGTACCCGCGCTTGCTGCGCTTCAGTCCGGTCGTGCGCGCGTCGCTGCCCATGTCGGTGTACCGCGCCTGTATTTGTCCGCTCGTCGTTACGCGCGGGAGTGACCAGATGCCCGTGAGCACCAAGTTTGACTTGCGCGACGACTTGTCCGTTGTGCGCAACTACGGCGCGTTGCTGCTTGAACTCGCAGCGAGCGTCCCGGACGGCATCGTCGCGTTCTTTCCGTCGTACGTGTATCTCGCCAAGATCGTCGGGCAGTGGGACGCGCTCGGCGTGCTCGCGCGCGTGCTGCAACGCAAGTTGTTGTTCCTCGAGACAACCGACATTGTCGAGACGACACTCGCGCTTGACAACTACAAGAAAGCGTGCGACTGCGGTAGGGGCGCTGTGTTCTTTGCCGTTGCGCGCGGCAAAGTTGCCGAAGGGATCGACTTTGACCGGCACTATGGCCGCGCGGTCGTGCTCTTTGGCATTCCGTTCCAGTACACGCTGTCGCCAACGCTCCGGGCGCGGCTCGAGTACTTGCGGTACACGCACCAGATCCGCGAAGCCGACTTCCTCACGTTTGACGCGTTGCGGCAGGCGGCGCAGTGTGCCGGTCGCGTGCTGCGGAGCAAGACCGACTATGGGCTCGTCATATTTGCCGACTCGCGGTACAACCGACTCGACAAGCGCACGAAGCTCCCGCCGTGGATCACGCAGTTTCTCGTTGATGCGCATCTGAACTTGTCGGTCGACATGGCGGTTGCGATTGCGAAGAAGTACCTCGTGCGCATGGCGCAGCCCGCGACGGACGCAGCGACGCTCGACTCGATTCTGTTGGATGCCGATGGCGTTGCAGCATGGCTCAGTAAGCATGTGAGCAGTCGCATGGACGATGGCGATGCGAGTGGCGATGTAACGATAGATGCGAATGGCGAGCATCGTGTGGCAGCAGCGATCGCAGGCGTCCAGGTGCCGACGCTCGTGAGTCGCTCGTGAAGGATTGAGAGAGGGAGGGCGTGATGAAGAAGTTTGTTGGAGTGTGATATGAGCATGCGATGACGAGAGGAAGATGGATGAGGGAGCGATTTGCACATACACACACACGCAGGGGACAGTCGCTTGGTGACTGCGTATGAGAGAGAGATGGGAGCATAAAATGAAAGATACCAAGTGATTCAATGTTGCTGGCGATGCGTGTCCGCACTGGCGTGACTGCACACTCACGCATTTGCTTATTCACTCGCGAGTGTTTGAGCGCTTGGACACGATCGATTTGTAGACACGACGAGCTCTCGCTTTCATTGCATTGTGCCAGCAAGTGTCCTCGTCGCGCAGCATGCTGGTCGATAGCAACTGAGAAAACAAGCAGGCAAGCAAGTAGAACGAATGTTGCATGCGTTCGTGCGGCAGTGGAAATGGCTCGCGACTGGGAAATTGCATATGCGTATTCTCAAACGATTGTTATTGGAATATCCGAATAGGTACGATTTCTACTTTTGCACCGACAAATTAAATCTATCAGTTTATTAGGTATCTTTTCTATTCTATTTGCATACAGTCAACTCTCCCACTACTGCGGTCGGCGAAAATTAATAAAACCGTCATTTTCGCTCACAGTCACTGAGCCGATTTGAGTGGATGTGATTTCACACACCGCTCATTAAAGACACAGCATGACAGCGCAGCAAACGCGCCAGATCAGCGACGAGCAGCATGCCGTCACCGCCGCCAACAACTAAGCCCGTACGACTCACGCACCAGCAGAAGACTGCGCTGCTTGACCACTATATTGCTGGGCGCACACCGCAATCCTCGACGAGGATAGCTATGAGCTCGAAGACTGCATGCGCAGACTGAGTGACAATTTGAGCGGATCCCCGTCATCTCTTATCACTTAATTGATTTTTCCACTGCATCAATGCATACTATTATCCATATGTTTTGCCGCACTACTGGGAGAGTGGACTGTACATTCAACCCATTTTTGTTCGTTTGATGTGCAAGCTCGTCATTCTGCAAGTCGCACGAAGAGAAGAACTGAACCACAAGCAGCACTGCGCTCACCGTTGAGTCCGTCACCCATGAGCAGCGCTTCGATCTCCCCGCTGTCATCCTCGATGACCACACACGCAAGCCTGCACGAGCAGCTACTTGAGGCATGCCGCACAGGCGACGCAGTACGTCTGCAGTCGTTGCTGACCGAGCATTCGGCATCGACAGCAGATCCACAGCAGGAGCAACAGGAACAGCGCAACATCGCAGAGCTCGTGAACGCAGTCGGCGACGATGGCAACACGCCGCTCCATGCAGCGAGCAAGCACGGCCGTGCGCATTTGATCAAGATCTTGATCACGGCTGGCGCACGCGTCAATGCAGCAGCAGCAGGCGGCGCGACTGCACTCCATCTCGCTGCGAAGAGCGGCCACGCGGACGTCGTGACAGAGCTGCTCACGTACGGCGCAAATGTCGACACAACCGACGCAATCGGTGCGACGGCGTTGCTCTTTGCAGCTGCAAACGCGTACACGGACGCCGTGATGAAGCTGCTCGAGCTTGGCGCAAGCGTCGACGCGGCGGCACACAACGGATGGACCGCGCTGTACGTTGCGGCAGCAACTGGACACACCGACGTCGTGGCCGAGCTGCTCGCCCACGATGCGAGCGTGACTGCTGTCGATGCGCGGCAGTGGACAGCACTGCACATCGCAGCGCAGAACGGCCACGCCCACGTCGTCGCGAAGCTGCTGGAGCGCCACGCCAGCGTCGATGCCGTGGAAGAGACTGGCCGTACAGCACTGTACTTTGCAGCGCAAGACGGCCACGTTGACGTTGCGAACGAACTACTTGCGCACAATGCAAACCCCAACGCAAGTACGGCGCAAAACGCAACGGCGCTGCACATTGCTGCATCGAAGGGCTACGTAGCGGTCGTCGCAACACTGCTGGAGCATCACGCGCACGTCGATGCGACCGAACACGAAGGATGGACAGCGCTGCACTTTGCTGCTCAACAGGGCCATGTCGACATCGTCGAGCTGCTCCTCGAGCACGACGCAAGCGTCGACGCGGCTGCAATGAACGGATGGACCGCACTGTACGTCGCCGCATCGATTGGCCACGACGACGTTGTGAACGCGCTGCTGGTGCACAGTGCACACGTCGACGCGCCTGATGAAAGTGGACAGACGCCATTGTACGCAGCGGCACAAAAGGGCTCTGCAAGCATCGTAAAGGCGCTGCTGAAGCACGGTGCACGTGTCGATATGGTCGCATTGAATGGCGCAACTGCGCTGCACGCCGCAGCACAGAATGGCTTCGTCGACGTTGTCATGGAACTGCTCACGCACGACGCAAGCGTCGATCTGCCGAGTGCGACGGGTGCGACCGCGCTGTATTTTGCTGCGCAGAACGGCCACGTGGACGTTGTAAGCGGACTGCTCGCACACAATGCAAGCGTCGACGCCGCCGAAGTCGATGGCTGGTTGCCGCTGCACATTGCAGCACAGAATGGCCACGCTGCTATCGTGACAACGCTCCTCGCGCGCCACGCGATCGTCAATGCTGCCACATTGACGGGCGAGACTGCGCTCCACATTGCTGCACAGAATGGCCACGCAGACGTCGTGACCGCGCTGCTGCGAGCAGTGGACAATGAGGACGCACGACACGTCACGTCACGCGCTGCGTTCCTCGAGCAGACCAATTTGAGCGGCGACACGGCGCTTTTTGCGGCAACACGCGCTGGCCACTTTGCAGTTGGGATCCAGTTGATCGATGCTGGCGCGAATGCCAACGTGCGCGCAGCGAGCGGCGAGACGCTGCTCGCGTGTGGCGCGCGACGTGCTGGCCACGGCTTCTTGGCGACATTCATCGAGCGACTGAGTCTGAGTCCGTCTCCAGGTGGGAGCGCTGCCGATGCAGATGCCGTGTAGTGTCGAGGTGATTCGCAGTGAAGTGGCAGTGTGTCGATGCCAGTCACCGGTGCATTTCATTGGACATAGTAGTATGGCAGAGTGAGAGGTACATGTAATGAGTACTTTGTACTACAGATCGTAGTAGTATCGCGATCACACTTGCTTGCACACTGTCGCGATCTGATGTGCAGCGCGCGTAGGACTCGCGGTGAGACGCAAATCGAGATTGTTGCCACGCTCACTAGCATTTCATAGACAGTTTGTCGCTTGTCCACTTGATAAGAGAGATGAAGTCTTGTTTGGACATGTCGAGGTCGAGAGTATGAAGTCAATTTGTCACTAGCAAATTGCATGTCACTCTAAATCATATCATGTCACTGTTGTGAGTGCCTCCGATTAGAGCGCTGCAGGTAGATTCGCATGTTCCCAACTGCCTGTTGAATATCGAAGGAGTGCGGTGCGCATGTAAATGGGCGAAGAGGGTGCAGAGGATCTCGACATTTAGGCGAACGCACCACTACAGCGCAACGCGTGACTCACTCACAAATACATTGACGCTCGAGGCACTGCTCCTTGCAATGGAGAAGGATCTGCGCGACGCCTACAAGGCGCTGAAGCTCATGCGCGCCGACCTCACGCGCACGCGCAAAGAGAAGCTCGCGCTCGAGGAGCAACTCGCACGACACTGCGCGCAGGACGACAGTGACAACAACAACAACAACAGCAGTAACGACAACAACAACAGCAACAACAACGAACGTGTCGACAATCACACTGTGCAGCTGCAGCAGCTGCAGACTGCAAACACTGCGTTGCAGCACGAGAACGCAGAGCTGCGCTTGCAGAACGCAGCACTGCAGCAGCAGCTCGCACAGCATTTGGACGATCGCGAACAGGCGCCAAAGCGCGAACGTGCAGCTTCAGCCAGTAGTGAACAGGTAGCAGTAACGACTGCAGTCAAAGCATCAGACGCAGTGGACGTGAACAGCCAGGACCACGCGAGCAGCGTGCGCACTACTGAGCCGACCGAGTCGCACACCAGTGACGACGATGACGCCAGCAGCACCAGTCCTGATGCCACGTTGCCACTCAAGACACAGCAGCAGCAGCCTGAAGAAGAGCTCGAAGACGCGGGAAGCGCATCGTCTGTCGATGTCGAAGCGATGGTGCGCGAGAAGCTCGGCTTGCTCGCGAGTCTGTTTGCATTGCGCGCGAAACTCGAGGAGCAAGCGAACGAGTTGCTGACGCAACAAGCCGCGTTTGCACGCGAGCGCGACGAGCTCTGCATGCAGCTCGAAGAGTTGAGTGACCAGATCGTCGCGCTCCAGGACCACGTGCTCGACGTCGAGCATGAGAAGCAGTTTGTTGCGGAAAAGTACGCGTTCCTTGCAACGCAGCTCGACCTTGTCCAGCAGCAGCAGCAGCAGCCTGTCGAGGTGGCTACTGACAGTGACCCGATCAGCAGTACCAGTCGTGAAGGCCTTGAAGTCAAGCTGCGCGAACTCGAATCGATCCGCGAACAGCTCGAAACTGAGCGGCGGCTCTTGCACCAGCATCAGCATCAGAATCAGCATCAGAATCAGATTCAGAGTCCAGCAGCGTCGAGCAGCAGTGCAATGACTGCCGAGAGCGAGACTGCGCGGCGTCTTGCAACGCTCTTGCACACAAACGCAGCGTTGCAGCAGCAAGTCGTTGACAAAGACGCACAGCTTGTTGCGCTTCAGCAGCAGCAGCAGCAGCAAACAGCAGTGGCCGATGCTGCGCAAACGCAGCAGCAGCTTGAGGCCGACGTGCGTACGCTCACTGCACAGATCTGCGAGCTGACGCAATCCAACGAGCTGCTGACGCAAGCGCTTGCGACAGCAGAGCGCGAGCGCGACGCTGCAACGACGCAGCTTCACGAGATGCAACAGCAGCAGCAGCTAGAGCTCGAGTCATTGCGCAGTCGCGTCACAGCGTCAACTGATCGCGAACAGACGCTGCTGACACGACTTGACGCGGCAGACACCGCCATGCAATCCGCAGTCGAACAGCATCAGGCAGCGTGTCGCATATTGCACGACGAGACAGCTGCATTGCATGTGACTGAGCGCGAACTGCGCGACCGCATTGCAGCGCTCGACGCTGAACTTGCGGCTGCTGTATCAAGCAGCAACCAGCGCGAGCAAGCGCTGGAGACACAGTATACTGCAACGCTCGCTGCACAGCACGAGACGCTTGTGAAGCGCGCTGCAATGGAAGCAAAAGCGCTGCAGCACGAGACACGGCAGCTGACACAAGCGCTCGAGGTGAAGCACAATGCGCTCGCGACTGCACTCGCTGCGACGCGCGACGCTGTTGCAGTACGTGTCGTGTTGGAGACGCGGTTACAGGCTGTGGAGACGCAGTGCATGGCGCTTGAAGACGTGCACTGCAGTGCTGTTGACGACAGTATGTTTGACGATGTTGCTGCTGGTAATGCCGATCCAGCAGCAACGTGGTCGTTCATTGCCAGTCGCGTGCGTGCGCTCGACACGTTCCTGCCGCAGCTGCAGCACTTTGCCGGCGTTGTCGACACCGCATTGTGTCTATGCGAGTCGAACACAGCCGCACTCGCCGTCCTGAGTGCGCAGCACAGTGGTAGTAACGGCAGCAGCCTGGCGATCGACGTCGTGTCGTTTTTGCGCTTTGTAACGCACATGCAGCGCGTCGTCGCATCGACAACACACGTCAAACAGGCGCGACGATTGCACCGACGCGTATTCGACACGCTTACGCACTGGTGCGAGTGTGTTGAATCCGACGACGACGTGCCAGCGCCGCCGTTTGGTATTGCGTCGCGCGAAGCTGCGCTCGTATTGCTCAACTGGACGAGCAACCGAAGTCAACGCGCGCATGCGAAGCGCTGGCTCGAGCACATGGAGTCGGTCGCTGCAACTGCAAGCAGTCTTGATGTTGCTGACAGCAGTCGCAATGGCGACGATTGCTTTCTGCAAGCAGCGGAGGGCAGTACGCTCGAGCTCCAGAGTATGACGCTCGAGGTCAAGCACGCGTTCCTCATGCTCATTGTCCCGATCCTGCGGCGCAACGACGCGCTGTTTGTGCGCGTGTTTACGCGGCTCGCACCGCTCGAGACTCGACACGCAGCAGCTCTGTCGAGTAGCAATGCTATGGCAGACGCGATGTGGGAGATGAAGATCCACGTACAGCTGCGTCGGCCGCAGCATACGCGCAGTGCGAGCGCACTGACAGCACTGCGACCAACGCCACTCGATCTGTCGACTGCCGAGCGGCCGCTGCGTGCGAGTAGTGCGCGCCAGCTGACCGACATTCCGCTCGCATCGCCGCCATTGAGCAACAGCAGCAACAGCAGCAGTAGTAGCAATGCACAGCAGCACAAGCTACAGATCATCCAGCAGCGGTTGCAGCGCATGCAGTCGCACGGCGCGTGAGTGGATAGTATAGGGCGAGAAGCGAGAAATGGTACGAAGGTTATGTTGATGTTGAGGTTGACGTTGTATTGTTCAAATCAAGCTCATGTTATGTTTCGATTTAAGTTGAGTGAACCTAAAAAATATAATTCAAAATGTTACCTACAAATCTTTATCCAACAATATTTACAGTAAATTTAATATATATATACATATATTAAATCAGTTGAAGGCCATTTAACTTGCGCAATACAACTTGTGCGATATTATGCTTTGATAAACAACGATAAATATGTCAATGCTAAAAGGATAGCCGTCAACCAGTTAATATTTAACCCCTAACCGTTCCATGACCTAGCGGACTTGGTATATTTGGCGACCACAATCGGTGAATCATTTTTACGAAACAGTTAACCAAACGAGGCTTGGGTTACGTAATGTGTCTCACGCCCTGCTTCTTTCGGCTCAAGCGTGCGAGCACATATTTGTTGCTTACGACCACAGACAGCTCCGCTTATCCGTCATTCACGAAAACAGACAAATTAAGCTTAAAGCTTCATCTCGATCACATCATGACGGCGCATCTCGTTGGCGCAAGCAGCGGTGCCTTGGACCAATGCATTGTTGGTTCGAATCCAACCGCCGTCAGGAAATCGACGTTAAACATGACTGCGACAGCCCCTCTGTATGTCAGATTTCATGGCGTTGAGTGATGATTGTGCTTCTAGTGCGACTGCAAAGATATGCCATTAATGAGCAAAGGAGCCTTTAGCATAACATCCGTATGGATCTGCAAGGAACGAAGTGAGATCTACAACATCGAATGCTATATATGTATGTGCATATGTATGTCGCTACACATTGTCTTTGATTGTCATCTGCCTAAGCTTGCGCGTTGCGCCTAGATGTCCACGAGTGACCTTCCTGTCTTCACGGGTAGTATTGAACACGTATGTACGTACCATGTTGATAGTGCTCATGTTCCGCGCCCCACGATCATAAATCCATTACGCAGCAAAACGGTCGTCGCCATTCGCGTGCGCGCGCCGGAACGAGCGCGACATCAGACGATGCGCCTCGAGGTCAGGCGTCTTAAAGGCGGCGCAGCAAATCGACGACTTCTTCACACACAGCAGGTTGACAAAGACCGCGCCTTAAACATGCTCCTTCGACGGGAAGCCTAGATCCGACGAAGTAATGCCACATGCAGAGCAGCGTCATGGAAGTCATCCGCAGCTCGAATCTGTATAAAGGCACTCAATATAGGCACAAAAATCTTCCTTTCTACCCGACATTGCTTGTTGACATGCTCTTCCTTTGTTCTCTAATGGTAATGACGTATACTTGGTAAATGCTTTGCAAACCATGACAGTAATAAGTTGTAATACACACATCGACATTCAAGAGTTCGCAATCTAAATGCAAGAAAATCGAAAAAAGGATTTCACCACTACATATGTCTAACACAGTTCATCGTAGTAACTCACACGATGTACCAAATGCGCTCAGCAATTGTCCCACACAACCTTAAAAAGATGTAGTGCACTCAATGGATGACGCATTAATGATGATTGACCATCTTTTTCAGATTCGGTGGGTTTGTAGCTATTTTTGTGCTGAAGTGACCAATAATGTTTAAATGAAAGTATACTTCAGCACGATAATATGAACGCGAATTGCATCAATTCTAGTACAATTTTAACACCAGTTATGATTAGGTAGTATAATCCATATTGCTACTATTCTCGTATACATACACACGCGCCAAAGTATACGAAGCAAAATAAAAAAATATAGTTCATGACAGGCCTTAGTTACAGCCGACCAAAATATTTTCTCATAGATTAAACCCAAAACAGCAATTTGAAAAAACGAAAACGCAGGCAACGAGAGGGCTACCAATACTAAAGCCCGAGCCAAGCGACGCACCTTCGACTGCACAGAAATTGTCGATGGCGGGAGGGTAATGGCTAATTTCATAGTGGCGCAGCACAGTTCAAAAATCAGACTCGCCCCGTCACATTGGAATCAAACTACGTTCCGTTGCTCATACTGATATCGTGGATCACTTTTACCGCGGCTCACACTGCTACTGGGTTATCACTTTCAAAACGCCATTAGGCGCTGTCACATAACAAAAAACGAGTGCGGTTAAAATCGATTGGGGGGTTAATAGAATGCATCCTTGATGCACCAACGTCAATGAGGATGGACGGCGACGAAAATGCTCTAGACTACATAGATTGGACAAAAATTGAAGTGGACTACTACCAGAACGAGAGAGCGCATCGACGGCGATTATTCACTCACCGAGGCATAGCCAACTTTGTTATCCACTTGTATCCGCAGTGGTCGGATGGCATCTTTCACGCAAATACAGGTTTGACACAGCAACCTGATGGGCGCGTCCAGTTGTGCTAAATGCGCAAAGCGACCACGTCACAATTGTTATTGACGCAACGTTAAGCGGTGATTATATATGATGGACTACGATTAATCTACACAACTGTACGTCAAGACAGCGCTCTACGTGAACTAGTAGTTTATTACTGTTGCATACATCTCCCAGTACCCGTTTAACGCTATCTTGTGTCACCAGACTTGGTTTGATACTAGCTAAAATAATACAAATAGCCGTGTAAATTTAAACCAGCACTGATAGGAACTGTGTACGAGTGCTTTCCGGGAGTCCGAGTTGACGGCCGTTTGTTTCATATATGCAAGCCCGTTCTTGTCGCCTAACGGATGAGTGTGTACTGACCGACCAAATAATAATAGTGGCTATTAGTACTATTTTATCTGATATCAAACCAAGTCTGGTGGCACAAGATGGCATAATTGGGTACTGAGAGATGTATGCAAACCTAATAAACTACTAGATAGATTTAACCGCGAGAGTAACCACTTCATATTTGTTGACCACTCCTGCCTGCCTTCGTTTCGTCTAGCGCACCATCTTTTTGACGCCTTGTGCGCCTTCTATATAACGTTCCTGTTGGACTCGCTGAAGCTTGAGCAAGCAAGCCAGTTACCCCATTTTTAAAAATTTGATGTGCCCATTTTTAAAAACTTGATGTGCTGCACGAACAACGATGACGCTAAAGTGGAATGGAGTACAAGTAGCAATTTTTGACGAATATTTACTTGTAGGTAGTGATTGTGTGATTGAGCTGTTTTCGGTACAGTTTATTTATATGCTTCTTACTAGTTTTGCCTAATATAGAGGTTGACATATTGACGCTCGCGTACGCCAACACCTGACCTTGCTCGAGCTTCGACAGACCAGCACCTCTTGCCATCGCTGTGATGTCCCCAATGAGAATGTAACAATGATACTACCTCAACACAGTCACAGTCACGCCTGGTGCACGATTGCATGCGCACAGACGTGCTGGTTGTCCCCACAAGCGCTTGAAACCTCACTGTCCGCTTCTTTTTGTCGTATCCTATAACAGGGTCTGAAATTTCATTTGGCCGTCCAGCGGCTACACTTGGTCAAATCGAGCTGAAATTTCACCATATAACCGCTCGCGGTTGGTATTATTAGCTTGCAAACGCATTTTTGCAAGTGAAATATATATTTTGATAATTTTTCAATGGTGTTCGTAAGATTTTGGCACGCACTGTACTAGTTTTGCCTAATATAGAGGTTGACGTACGGTTTAAAAGGTATCGATTTTTAGGATATTTTGCTTAGCGCTTTGTGCAAATTCAAAATTGAACCTTAAGAGATCGAATCTTACGTTTTTCGGACTGCTATCGCTCGTGCTCTCACCCAAGATTCAGTCTGCAATTCGACAATGTAGGCGATGATATAATATTTATGACATGGTGGCGGACCATCCGTTTTAACGTGAAATGAGTGATGGCCATTTTCTACGTAGACGCTGACCTATACGAAAATCAAATTTGTTTATATAGAGGGGCAGTAATACTAAACTGTTGTTCAATGCGTTTTAGTAAACGCAATCGAATAAGCCAGCGTTTCGTTGCTTATAACGCGACCAGCAACACCAGATCAACCGAAAGTTTGTAATAACACTGTTTGTTTCAATTATTCAAGACTGTACTTGACGCCTGAAGGAAGTGTGCATATAGACCGACCAAATAAGATGTAGCACTTCGGTTAACATGTATATTCATATATCGAATCTGAATACTATAAGGGAAATGGCGTTTGAGTCTAAAACCATCCACAACATTTTCCTAAACCATCCCCGCCTGTCGTCATATGCGCCTTCTTTTTGACGCAATGTGCGCCATCATTTTTTCTGTTGTACTCGCTCAGGCATTTAAATGCAGGCCATTTACCCTTCCACATTGTTCGCGATGTGTCGCACGAACAACGACAACACCGAAGTGATATGATGACAAGAAGCGATCCAAGTTGCCGCTTTCGAACTAATGTGATTGAATTGCTATTAGTTCTGCATATGTTTTGAATATGCCACCTGCAAGTTTTGCTTAAGTTAGAGGTTGACATGTGGCATCTGACGACTGATTAAAACAATAACAATGTTTGTATTATTTGTTACATTTAATTGCAAAACGCAAAATAGACCTTAAGCGATCGAAATTTATCTTCTGCTGACTGCAATAAATCACGCTCTCACCCAAGATACTGCAAGTAGACAATGTAGGCGATGATAGATAGATACAGTGATGTCTCGATGGTTGTCCGTCTTGCCTTGATAGCGAGTTGGACCACGCGATCGAAAGCAAGAGCGTGTTGTAAGTACAGTGTCAGCGCAAGATGACGATCGAAGCCATTTGTAAGCAAGAGTGTAGTACGTAGTAGTGCATGTTCAACAAATGTCAACGTCAAGACCTCGTAGCTGTGCAACACGTTAGCCTCAAAGTCGATGCAGTACATGGAACGGTGTGTACTCGGCGGTTGTGGATAGAGCATTCCACTGCCTGCTGCGCGCACAGCGACGTTTAGCCAGTCGTGCTGGGGTGCGAATGGCTAGTCGCGAGCAGCGTGCGTTGTCGCAGACTTAGTTCGCTTTCTTCTTCGCCTCCGCAAACATAAAGTCGTAGTCCTGGATCTGCATCTTGAGCGAGTCGCGCTCAGCCTTGAGCGCCGTAATGTCCTTCGTCTGCTGCGCAATCGTGTGCTTCTGCTCCTCGACTACGTGCGCGCGCTTGTCGGCCTCGGTCTTCTCGTCCATGAGCTTCATGAACGCCGAGCTCTGGCCCTCGGCCTGCTTCTTCACGACCTCGACCGCGTTCTCGGCGTCCTTGAGCGCCTGTGTCGTCGTCTCGAGCTGCGTCGAGAGCTGCGCGTTCTCTTCAATCAGTTTCGCCAGCACGTCGGTCTTCTTAGTCGGACCCGACGCGTCGTCGTCATCGCCGACGTCATTGCCAAGCAATTGTTGCACCTTCGCAAGCTGCTTCTTCATCGACTCGTTCTCCTCGAGCTGCTGCGCGTAGCCGGCCGATGCGCCCTCAGCCTGCGACTTGAGTGCAGTGAGGTTCTTCTCGAGCCGGATGTTCGTGTCCATTGAAATGTACACGAGACGCAGCAAACTGCAATTGTTGTTTGTTGTTTGTTGTTTGTTGTTGTTTGTTGTTTTGCAACACATGCAAACAAATGACAAGTGAACGTGAGTGCAAAGTGAACGTGAGTACAGTGATGACAGTTGAACGGATCGACACACACACACGTAGCCACACGTACACACAAGCAAGCAGTAAATGGCGAGCAAGACAGTAGGTACGTACAGAAAGAGGAAGAGCACAAAGCCCGAGATGTACATGTCGCGTTGTGCGACGAGCAGACGGAGACGCAAGCCATCGCTGAGCACTTCAGTCGTTGCGTGGTGTTTGTAGCACGTGCTCACGTCCGCTACACGTCGTGCAAAGCAGAAGAGGTACAATAACACGTGCGTGTACATGCAGAGCCGCCAGTCAGTCAGCGATCATACAGCGCACGTCTGCAGGTAGACAGCGACGGAATTGAGCAGCAGAGTCGCACATATACACACAGGACACGCAACGTACAGAGAAAGAGAATCGAGACGAGCGTGAGCGCGATCGTCGTGATGAGCGACGCTGTCGAGTCCTTGCCGCCAAAGTGCGCAGTGAGGAACTGGATGATCGTCTGCGAGACGCGCTTGCCGAACGGCAGGCTGATGATCAGGCAAATGACGGCCTCAGTGATCATCAGCCAGAACAGGATTTGGTTGACGAGCATCGTGGATCGAGTCGTGCAAGTGTCGAGGTATGCGTAGAGCTAGCTGTCGATGAGATGTGGATGTGGTGGTAGTGGGGATCGGTCGCGGGAGCGGGTCGGAACAAGTGCGGCGGGTGGAAGCGTCGAGTCGACCTGGAGCGAGAAAGATCGGATGTGAAGTAGATCGCACTGTTGCTGCTGCTGCTGCTGTTTGTGACTTCGTGTAGTGTCGATACAGAGGTTCTTGCAAACTCAGTTGGCTGTGTCTGGTTCAGTGCATTTCGTTCTAGATAGGTTTTGCGACACAACTGAGAGGAGAACGAAGGCATCCACGTTGCAAGAAACACCCAGCAATAGTGAAGAAAGCGAGTGAAACAAAACTTGGCTGCCTGGAACCCACAAGTCGCTGCGTTGGCACTCATTGAGCGCACTCAACGTCGCGTAGAAGGCGTCTAGCATGAAAGGGTGAGAACGGCATCTGCGCATCGATTGAGCAACGAGGCGTCTAGCATGTTAGCGTATACAAACGACACCTTCAGATCTAACATCACTGTCGCATGCTACTACGCTCTTACTAGAACACGTGACGAACACATCATGACGAAGTACAACACACACACACACACAAGCAGAGCAAGCCACGTGACAAGAGCTCGTTTTCCGATTCATCCGTTAGGAGAGCGCTGCAGCACACGTGCCGACCCGCTCGACGCAGCAGTCGACAGCACAACTGCGAGCGCACTGCATCGACCACTACAGCTGCTGCGGACTTCTAACTGAATAAAGATCCGTTCGTGTATTGCGCACGACGCTCGCTGCTCCACCACCTGCAACTTAGTTCTTGCGCGCCTTCGCGATCGTCTTCTTGATCAGGCTCGCCTTCTGCTTGCGCGCAATCATGGTCTTGAAGCGGTCAAAGTCGCCGAGCTCAGCGCGCGTCTTCTTGTTCGCAAGCTTCTTCGCCCACGTCGAGTTGTCCCACTTCGCGAGCGTCTCGGCCTTCGCGAGCGCCTTCTTGAGCGTCTTTTCACGCGCCTGGCGCGGGATCGCGATCGTCAGGTCCGTGAGCGCAAGGCGCTTGAACGTGATGACCTGGCGGCTCACGCCCGTGACCGAGAACGGACCGTCAATGAGCGCCTTGTTCTCGTCGACCACGTCGATGATCGTCGCGATCTTGCCCGAGTCCGGACCAAAGTTGATGAGGGCGACGCGGCCAATCGAGACGAATCGGTTAAAAGTCTGTGGGTGGTCACGTAAAGAGGACAGCAAGTGATCGTTAGTAGCTGGATCGCTCGGTTAGGCAGGTGAATGCTGGCCGTGCTGCTGTGCGGGAACGAGTGTGTGTGTGAGGAGCGGAGGGATGGAACGGACGTGATGACCGAGTAGACGACACACGAGCTGCAGCTGACTGCAGATGTGTGCTGAACGAGACGCGGTGTCAGCAGCTGACGATCTGTATCTGCTACTGCGGCTGCTGTCGGCGCTGTACTGACTGCACTCGCATTGACAGCAGCCGCTGGCAAAAGCGCCATGATTCGCTTTGAGAGTCGACCTGTGCTGCGTGTAGCTGCCGATGAACGAACGGCGCATGACACGACTGGACGCGTACGGATGGGTGCGCACGTTTCGTCACGCAGCAGATTGATCACGATGTACGCGTTCGATCGTCGCAGGGCTGCTGTCGCTACGCTGGCGTTGTCGATGCTCACGCGCAAACCTGCTCATCTGCTGAGCTCTCCGTCTCACTGCTTTCGGTCGCACTCGTATTCGCTCCAGCTCTCGCCCACACACACATGCACCGCAGCAGCAGCTCATACACCGAGCGCGCAGCTCCACGCCCATGTACGCACCATTATTCTAGGAAAACGCCAAACGAACTAATGCCTTTGCTGCGCACTGGTGGCGCTCCTGGAGCTAATCCTGCCCGTCCGAACCAGTCATCCGTCCCCTTCCCCTCTCGAAACGTTTGCAACCAACCAAAATGCGCGCTTGGTCGATGTGCAATGCTGTGATTTGCTAAAAAGAAAACAAACACATTTTAGCAAATCACGATGCTTGTTTGGAAGCATTTTTGCTTTGTTTTTTGACAATATGTGGAGCAGCCAAAAAAGACAACGAGGTCCGCTGCAAATCGCGTCTATTTTGCCGCATGCTGAAATGGACTATGCTTTGGTTCTTACTGCCACTCACGTCTGGATTGTGTTTTGGTGTTTTCTTTTCGTGCTTGAAACAATTGTCTCTGTTAAGTACGTTCTGCTTTTCCCTCTCTCGACATGACTGGCGCTCGCGCTTCGACGTCTGAGCTGCTCTCGTAGGTCTTGTCCAGCTCTCTGCGCGCTCGCAACTCGCGTCAAGCGCTGGTAGTTTAGATTTTTCAGACAAGCAGCAGCCATGCCGTTCGTCAAGGTCCAGAAGACGAAGGCGTACTTCAAGCGCTACCAGGTCAAGTACCGTCGTCGCCGTGAGGGCAAGACGGACTACCGCGCGCGCAAGCGCCTCATTACGCAGGACAAGAACAAGTACAACTCGCCCAAGTACCGCCTTGTCGTGCGCATCACGAACAAGCAGGTGATCTGCCAGATCGCGTACGCTGAGATCGATGGCGACAAGGTGCTTGCGCAGGCGTCGTCGCTCGAGCTCCCGCGCTACGGCCTCACGGTCGGCCTCAAGAACTACGCTGCCGCGTACGCGACGGGTCTGCTCGTCGGCCGCCGCGTGCTCGCCAAGCTTGGGCTCGACGAGGACTACGAGGGCAACACCGAGGTCGACGGCGAGGTCGTCAAGACCGAGTCGAACGGCCGCACGTACTTTGTTGAGGAAGTTGCGGACGAGAAGCGTCCGTTCCGCGCGTACCTCGACGTCGGTCTCCGCACGACGACGACTGGCAACCGCGTGTTTGGTGCGCTCAAGGGCGCTGCCGACGCCGGTCTCGACATCCCGCACTCGGAGAAGCGTTTCCCAGGCTACAACCGTGACGACAAGTCGTACGACGCTGAGGTCCACCGTGACCGTATCTTTGGCGTCCACGTCGGTGACCACATGAAGGAGCTTGAGGAGGACGACCCTGAGATGCTTGCGGCGCACTACGCGACGTACCAGAAGGCCGGCCTCGGTGGCGACGACATTGAAGACCTGTTCACGAAGGTTCACGAAGCGATCCGCGAGGACCCGTCGCCGGCTGCCAAGTCGGGCTACGTCCCGGACAAGTCCTTCAAGAAGCAGGCGAAGCGCTCGCGCCAGCAGCGCCAGGCCCGCGTTCAGCAGAAGAAGGCGTACGCGGCGTCGAAGAATTAGGCGACATTTGTCGTCTACTGTCGCTAGGTCGCGTTGTGCTGATAGTGTGCTTGTATAGGCAAGCATACACCAGTGCTCGCGACCACAACTCGGTTGCTTGTCGGTTGCTGGAGACTTGTGCTGCAGTGGCTGATAACATGAAAGCTAAACACCACTACTACCATTATCATCTCTTGTCTTGTGTGTCGGAGTGTGGGAGAGTCTGAGACGTCCTGTTCTCTGCGTGGTTATAGTCATTGATCTCTTGCCATGTGATGGCAGTCGTGTCGTCATGTGATGGCAGTCGTGTCGTCATGTGATGGCAGTAGTGACGCCATGGTACTGGAATGCGAGGATGTCTAGGTGTGTGTGTGGCTCTATCCATCATCGTTATGCTTGGGACACTGACTATCGAGTGCTCCAGCGTTGCGCTGCGTATTGCGACGCAGACGTTTGAGTCTGGAGGTGACTTGCGAGTGAGAGGGTGGAGAACGTAGCGTCAAGGATCGACAGATCGCTGATCGTCAACACACGAGATGACACGGTTGATCGAATGCACTTCGAGGTAGCTTTGACACATCGAGAGCCATACGTGACGATGTCTTTTGCCACTCTTCTCGACAGGCAGGTCTCGCCCCTTTCACGAACGCATTGCCATGCCAGTGCAAAGCAGCGCAGACAACAAGAGGCGATCATGCTGGCGATCGGTCTGTTATGGCCTGCACTAGCAGCAGCAATACACCGAGTCGCCAGTTGATGCCAACTAGACGCAAGGAGGGAGGCCGCTGCGCACATTCACAGCGCGACTGGTGGTGTAGCAAGTCGTGTCGCACCGCGACGCTGTCTCGACCGCACATTGCGATCTCCACTCTGAGAGTTTCGCAACGAGCGCGCGTGAACAGTCGGTAGTGCATCAGGAGCCGTTGGTTACTGCTTGGCAAACACAGCTGCTGCTGATGCAGATCACTTGGTCATTTTTGACTAGCAACAAGATCGTCCGATTGACCTGCATCACGGGCAAGAACAGTGCGCAGCGATCTCGAGATCCAGAACCACAGATCGCTCGGTGCTCCTCCCTCATCATTTTGACTCGCGCATCCGATTTGCAGCAGTTGCTTCATCGATCACGGACCACGACAGCGGAACGCGTAGCGCACGCTGCTCGCTGCACACAGCAGCAGCAGCCTACAAAAGATCGCGTTTGTTTGACTGCCCCCAAGTTGCCTTTTCAAACAGTCGCAATCACTCCCAATGGGTTTTGATGCGCAAGATCCGAAACGGACACGTCCGTTACGTCTGAAAGCACTCGTTGCTGGTCAACGACGCGCTTGTTTGCACGGTTGTCAAGAGTGAAACATCTCAGCGGTGGGTCGTGATGACATCCAACCGACTGCAAGCGGCGAATGTACTGCAGCTGGTAGCTGCACGTCTTTTCGAGCTTTGTCATGTGAGCCAAATAGTTTGTAATTTAAAACGGATATCTTGTTAGCTAACTGGTTGATGCGCGTACTTTGCTGAACACATGCGCTACGTCTTACAAACACCTAGTATCGAGTTGTCGCACCGTCATTTTGCGACACGTAAATTACCCAGAACGATCGCAAGCTATGCTGCAGCCAGCTCTTGACCAGCATCTGCTCGAGCGATCCACGGCCAGTCAACGAGCGAGCCCCAGCCCCAGTTGCTGCTGCCATTCACGAGCCATGATGCTCATGCTCAACTCGTGTGAGGTCAGAGTCATGTACAAGCTGGATGACATCGACTTGCTGTGCCGTCCTTGGCTTATTGGTTCACATAAGGTGGTGCTAAGCAGCAGCGCAGCGTTGAAACGCCGTTGTCGTTTTCCTTCCACCTTTTCGCTCGCTCGTATGTTTTCAAAGCGACGCGCATGGCGGCGCTTGAAAGCCGTCGCCTCGTCTTGTTGGCCATCATCTTGACACGAGCGACAACCATCGCGTCGTTCGCTGTCGTACTTTTCAATTTGCTGCCTCGCGTCCGTCTCGAAACCCGTTCGTGCTGCCAGCCACCGTTGTTCTCGCTCATTCTCGACCCACGTCATTGCAGCGTCCTATTGCAAGCAATTGTTGCTCCATATTGCGCGTCGCGGTTTGGTTCAGTCAAGTAGTGCCGCCAGCATTTCCGACTCTCTCACGCGTGCGCACATCATTGGATCGCTGGATCGCGGCGAGTGCCACTCTCGATACTGAACGCAAGTGAAAGGAACAAACACGAGCTGACAACAGCAAACAACCAACATCGCCGTTGGAGCTTTTTTTGATTCGCATCACAGCGCTGCTGCCGCCACGTCCCATCGCGGCATTTTCCTCCTCGACCCAAACGGCAACGCGCGCGCACTCGCAGACACAGCAAGAGAAGCACGACGCTACTCAGTCGCTCGCGGCCATCAAGCTCTTCACGTCACACGATTACACCACGCACGCACGCATTGCTGTGGGTGCCACTTGCCAATTTGATCCACATCACTCGCGCGCTCTTACTCACGCTCTCCCCCTCGACGACAAGCACGATCATGAGTAGCGCGTCGCTGTCAGCAGCAGCCGCGCAGTTCCACGCACTCGACAGTGCGCAGCACGCACCGCTAATCACTACTACGACCACCGCTAGCACTACCGCTAATACCAGCAGCACTGACAGCGACGCTGCAGCAGCAGTTGATATGCTTGCGTCGCCGCTGATCACTGGCAGCCGCGGTGCTGTACCCGTGTCGTCGCCAACGATGTCGAAGCTCCCAGGCCTGCAGTACGCGATTGCGCACCGCCGCACCGACTTGCGACTGCCAACGTTTGCTCTGCCATACGACAGCGTTAGCACGAATAGCATGGACGCACCGCTGTCGCCCACACCGTCAGCGACCGAGTCGTCACTGTCTCTATCGTCACTGTCTGGACCTATCGAGCCATCGACAGCCACACTGCACCTGTCACCGACGCACTGCGAGACACCGCACTTCTTGCCGGGCGTTGCGCCGTTTGGTCCCGAGACGTCACCGACCGACAAAGCAACTGCTGTTGCAGCGCTCGCAAGCATCATCACCGACGACGACGAGCACGATGAGCTTGAGCTCGAGCGCCAGCGCCAACGCAACAAGAAAGGCACGCGGCGCGGGACGCTCAACCCTGCAGCAAAGAACGTACTGAAAGCGTGGATGTTCTCGCCCGAGCACTTTGCGCATCCGTACCCGAGCGAAGAGGAGAAAGAGGAGCTCGCGACTGAAGCTGGCATTGAAGTCAAGCAGCTCTCGAACTGGTTCACGAACGCACGGAAGCGGCTCTGGCAGCCGGTGTTGCGCCAGTCCGGCGTCGAAGTCAAGAACTTTTTGTCGACTGGCCGTGGCGGTCCGCGCGGCAACAAGTTGGAGGTACCACCGAACCTCCAGCAGCTCGTGCCGCCGTCGCCGCTCACGTCTCCGCGTACGAGCAGCGCGGAGTTGTCCGAGTCGCCACAGAAGCGCGCATGGTCGGACGTCGAGGCAACGTCGCTACTGCTGCTCGATGGCGCAGACGATATGGCAATGGCAGCAGCGCCGCCAACGAAGCGCAAGAAGACAGCAGCGCGCAAGAAGAGTGCGAGCCGCAAAGACGGCGATGGCAGTAGCAATGATGCAGCAACGACTATCGCGCATCAGCTGAGCCACGAGCTCCGGCTTGCGCTTGCCGAGCGCGCAGCACAGACGAGTGCGACGGCATCGCATGAGCCGCCACCAACGTTCCAGGACCTCGAGATCCTTGCTGCAGCGTCGTTGATAGGGCTGCACCAGCAGCAGTACCAGCCCGTGCACTAGACCTGCGGCTGTTGTAGCTCCACGCCACGAGGAGCTCTCTTCGTATTTATTGCCATCGCACAGTCGCAGCAGCAGCGTCTCGTAGCCAGTCGGTCAGTCATGTCGACGACTAAAGACGCTGCTGCTGCGCTCGTTCCCTCGTTCCCGCACACACACGCACACACACTGCACCTATCGCGATCGGCTGCACCAGCATCGAGTCGTTTGAGTCTCGGACCACATCAGGCAGGCAAGTGGTCCGATCAGCTCGCCGATAGGAACAACTTATTTACAAAAATGAACATGCGCAGTGATCGAGGTCCATGTGGCTGTGGCTGCGTATGTACTCGTAGTAGCAAACAGTATGCGACGGTATGCATCAGTCTGTGTATGGATGGGGATGTCACGGACCGCTGCTACGAGCGTTTGCTGCTGCGGATGCCTGCTGCTGCTGCTGCTGCTCGCGCTGCGCTTTGCGCGCCAAGAACCGCGCTTTTGCAGCCGAGATGACGTCGTCCTTGCTCGTTACAGGCGCTGGCGCTAGTGCGCTTGCGACTTCTACCGTTGCGCCTACTGACGGCGCGCCTTCGACTGATGGCGCAGCACTCGCTGGCTCCGGCTCTTGAGCAACAGCACCACGCAGCGCGGCATCGCTCGGTGCGTCGTCATCGCGTCGCTGCCGCTTTGCACGCTTTGCACTTGGCTCACGCGTGCGGTCCTGACTGCTGCGGCTACTATTGCGATCCTCCGCACTGCGACCACGACCGTCTGTGCTGCTCACACTGCGTTCCGTACTGTTGCCACCACCAGCTGCGTCCTTGGCTTTGTCTCTGACCGTGTACGCGCTGCGGGCGTTTGCTGTCGAGCCGCCCATTGCGATGTTCTTACTCAGTAGATTCGAGTAGAAGCCAGCGAGCGCATCGCCGCCGCGCTTCGTCACGTCCTCGGCATCTTCGATCGCGTCAAGCCGCGCGTCTTCGGCGTCCCACTTTTCCTGCTCGAGTAGCTTGCGCTTGTACGACGCCGAGATGAGCTTCTCCTTGTCACCGTAGAGCGCGTCGTCGGCCTTGCGCTCGTTCAGCAGCCGCCGTTCGCGGATCCGTTCGTTCTCGATCTCGCGGATCTTGGCTTTTGCTAGGAGCGTCTCAATGTACTTTGGTGCGCGCTTCTCGGCTTCGCGTTGCGCTTTGCGTTGTGTCGCTTTAACCTGCCGCGACCGATCGAGTTCGTCGTACACGCCGTCGTAGTCGAAGACCGACGCGTCCTGTGCGAGTGCCTCTTCGTGCGTGCGCGCGACCTGTGCGAGCTGTACGCTACGTGCTGCATCGGTGCCGACTCTGCGGCGTAGTGCAGCATCGGCTTCAGCAGTAGTGCTGTCGGTGGATGCGGCATCGACGCCCTTGCTGCTCGTTGCTGCTGCTTCGAACGCGTTGAACGCCGGTTTGGCGGCAGCGGCCTGGACATGTGCGCGCTTGTGAGTTACTAATGATAAGAAGATATACACCGAACATGGCATAGCGTGGATAGAACAATGCAACGCACCTTCTTGGACGCTGGGAGGATGAGTCCGTACTGTTTTTTGTTGCTCTTCGCTGCTGGCAGCTTCATGGAGAACGACATCGTGGCCAACGTCGTTCGTCGTGGGTTGTTGATGTCGTGCAACACGTAAATAGTGAGCGAGCAGAAATCGAAGGGAGAAGCAATAAATACCGGTATATGGTAGTGCTTAAATTGGTAATGACAAGTGAATATCGGTACAAGTATAGAAAACTGGCAAAGATCAGTAGTCGAGAAAATGCTACATTTTTGAAGTCATTTGGCAACTCTCGTTATAAAATGCGAATTATATGGATCAGCAGATGTACGATAAACACAGACGCTCGATCCATGACGACGCTGATGCTATCTCGACATACGTTGTGATACGAGTACAGATCGCCAAACTTAGAGCAAAAAGCTCCATCGTTGCTTATAGTAAAACAAGAGACGTCAGGATGTCTCGAATATACGGCATCAATGTCCGCGAGTCAGATTATTGCCTCCAAATTGCAGTGAGTGACGTCAAGCGAGTGTGCATCAATGCACGTACGTTAAAGAGTTCGAAGTTGCGTCAGTATTACTGGGAATGGAGTGAGTGCGAACAGAGTCCGAGTTGATAAGAGTTGTATGCAACTTTTGCTGCGACTTTAGTCTAATCATGATGATCTGACGCGTTTTGCAATTTTCCAACATGTAGTGGATAATCGCACTTGATCGACAGCAAACTGTACGTGGTTCAAGTTGGCTCATACCTCCTTTGATCACGTACAATTGAGATCGCTTCAAATAATACATGTCTTGTAAATACTTACTGTGAATATCAAGCACTGGACTTGTATTGTTGCGCACGTGTGCTAAAGAGGTCGCCGCGTCATCCACGCAGACTGACCACACACACTTGGGGAGACTGGCAACCATTTTAACATCGCAAGCTCAAGGACGACGACGACGACGATGCTGCAGAGCTCCCGCCGTGCCGTGCTGCGCGCCGCCGCTGCCGCGCGCACTGCTGCTGCTACCACCGCCACCCCTGCGTCGCGCTCGCTCGCGTCGGCTGGAGTGTCGGCGCTGAGCCGCTCGCATCTTGCGTCTTCGTCGGCGATGGCGCCGCGCGCAGTCGCGAAGCTGTCGCTGTCGACGTCGCGGACGACGACGCGGCGCGCGTTCTCGAGCGCAGCGCCAGTCGACGTGCCCGTGCCGTCGATGGGCGACTCGATCTCGGAGGGCACGGTCGTCGAGTGGCTCAAGAAGCCCGGTGACGCTGTCGAGACCGACGAAGTTGTCGTCGTGCTCGAGACTGACAAAGTGAGCGTCGACGTCCGTGCGCCGTTCGCTGGTACGCTCGCGCAGCACCTCGCCGCGATCGACGACAACGTGCTCGTTGGCGCGCCTCTCTTCCAGCTCGTAAAGGGCGAGGGATCGACGTCAGCATCAGCGTCGACGCCTGCAGCCGAATCAACGACCCCAGCAGCCGAGCCATCAACCCCAGCGGCCGAGCCAGTTGCTGCGGCTGCGACCTCATCGTCTGAATCTGCTGGCGAGCCCGAGATCGTGAATGTGCCGTCGATGGGCGACTCGATCTCGGAAGGCACGATCGTGCACTGGTCGAAGAGCGTCGGCGACGCAGTCGCGGTCGACGACGTCGTCGTCGTCATCGAGACCGACAAAGTGAGCGTCGACGTCCGTGCACCCAAGGCCGGTGTGCTCACGGACGTGCTCGCGAAGGTCGACGACGTCGTGACGATCGGCGCGCCGCTGTTCTCGCTCCTGCCTGGCAGCGCACCTGCTGAAACGAAGCAGGCGGCTCCATCCAAGCAGACGGAGGCTCCGGCGAAGCAGGCGGCCGCTCCGACACCAGCTCCTGCGGCTGCGCCAGCTCCATCGGCTCCAGCGACTCCAGCACCGACGGGTACGAACCCGCTGCTGCTGACGCCGGACCGCACGTCGCGCCGGGAGAAGATGAGTCGCATGCGCCTCCGTACTGCTGAACGTCTCAAAGAGTCGCAGAACACGTCGGCGAGTCTCACGACGTTCCAGGAAGTCGACATGACGAACCTCTTGGCGCTCCGGTCGCAGTACAAGGACGCGTTTGAAGCCAAGCACGGCGTCAAGCTCGGGTTCATGTCAGCGTTCATCAAAGCGAGCGCGTCGGCGCTGCTTGAAGTCCCGGGTGTGAACGCGATGATCGACGACGCGCACCAGGAGATTGTGTACCGCGACTATGTCGATATGAGCGTCGCCGTGTCGACGCCCAAGGGCCTCGTGACGCCAGTGCTCCAGAACACTGAGGCGCTCGGGTTTGCCGACATTGAGAAGAAGCTCGTCGAGCTCGCTGAGCGCGCGCGCGCCGGGAAGTTGACACTGGACGAGATGACCGGCGGGAACTTTACGATCTCGAACGGCGGCGTCTTTGGCTCGCTCATGGGCACGCCGATCATCAACTTGCCGCAGTCAGCGATCCTCGGCATGCACGCGACCAAGATGCGCCCAGTTGTCGTCGACAACCAAGTCGTTGTGCGGCCGATGATGTACCTCGCGCTGACGTACGACCACCGCTTGATCGACGGCCGGGAAGCCGTGACGTGCCTCAAGAGCATTGCCGACAAGATTGCGCACCCCGAGCGTCTTCTGCTCGACCTCTAGGACGGTTTGTCGGCAGGCTCTGGTGTTGACTGAACTGGACTGGACGAATTGACTAGCGTTTACTATGCAGGAAGAGTGAAGTGAGCATAGGACGATCGAGATTGGCAGCAGTTGCAGCGCTTCGAGAGGTCGTAGGCTAGAGGCGATGCGGTGTGTGGTGCGAATGCGAGCGTGTCGTGCGCGGTCACTCGCTGCACGACGCGTCTCGGTCCATTCATCTCGTACGAATGCACGCACGATGTTCGACAGACCCACTGACTAGTACTTGTTGCTTCCGTTAGTCGTGTTGGTGATAGTGTCGTTCTTCCTAGCGTTCTCGGATGGTACTGGATTACAGCTCATTCGTTCCTCAAATCGCTTCGACGTCTGGTCGAGCCTGCTTCACCGACACGACCGTTTGCTCTTGCACGCGGTGATTCTAGGGCGACCTCACTGCTGATTTTCCTATACGAGATCACCAGTATTTCGGTATTTATTTCGAGATCTCGATATGATTGCAGAAGGCAGTCGTCGACACACACTGTCAAGAAACACATCGTCGAGTGCGAGGCGTTTACATTCCTCGGCGAACGCATGTTGCTACTGTTGTTGGCGAACGGCATCGTCTGGATGCAGCATTGCCTATGTGTGTGTTGCTTGT
>JAADWX010000110.1:0-43754 GCA_023336405.1 Globisporangium echinulatum | reverse complement strand
CTCACCTCGCGCGCACATTCTACAAGACACGACCTAGCAAGCACAGCTACATGGAGCACCCACCAGTCGAGGCAACGAACATGCACAGCGAGCCGATTAGCGACGTCGCTATAAAGCCCGCAGCACCCGAGGACGACAACGTTTATCGTATGTGACATTTTGGCTTACTTTTTCACATCCATTCACGATTAACCTCGTTCGTCACTCAGGAATGGTCGTCCTGGCGCTACCATCCTGTAGCTTTCTTCATACACGAAATGCCGGGGTCGCTGCTGCTGCTAGCAGCTAGCTGTTGACTACTGCACATAGTCGTAGTTGTCGAGGATCGCAAGGAGCACGGCGCGGAGCTCCTTCTTCTTCCCAAACGTCGGCAGCTCGAGCACGTTGAAGCACGGACGCGCGCGGATCGCATGCGAGTCGACGAGATTCGTGCCGACGATCGTGAACGGTGCAATGTGGCCGTTGCGGTCCGTCAGCGCTGCAAAGCCGCCGACCGGTACGCGTGTGAGGCCGGTCGTAAAGTGGAGCAGTCGGCGCTTGTGCTCGAGCGGCATCTCGCGCGCGTACTGCCAGAACCAGCGCTGCGCCCAGTGACGGTGCATCTTGACCGTGTACCGCGACAAGCGCTCCCACTCGTCGACGTCGATGACGTCCGAGCCACAGAGGATGAGGTCGAGCTCTTCGGCGTCGAGCGTCATGAGCATATCCTGCGGTACGACTTCGTACATGCCCTTGAGGAACGCGTACAGCTGGCTCGACACGCTCTCAAACAGCGTGTAGCGGAAGCGCCGATCGAGGTACTCGAGCTTGTTCGCGTCCGTCACAGCGACGTCGCGGCCGTTCGGGATTAGGTCGACGACGACGATCTCGCCTACGGCGTTCGTCTCGGTCACACTGAACGTCAAGTGGAGCGATTCGGCGCCGCTGTCACTCGTTACGAGCCACTCGAGGCTCTTGTACAGTTCGGGGTCAAAGAACGCGAGGTCCGAGAAGCTCACGGGCTGGCCGAGCACGATCTTGAGCAGCGGCGTCGCGAGGTGGAAGCTCCAGACCTTGCCGTCGAGCAACGTCCTCGCAAGCAGTCGACCAGCAGCGTAGAAGAACGTGAGGTGGTCGTCGCCCACGACGTCTTGCGAGTACTTGTTGAGGTAGAACGTCTGGTTCGATTTGTCAGCGAACGTAAAGAGCCCGGTGTTTGGGTTCCCAATGAGCTCGTTCAGCTGCGTGTACCACGCATGGTCGTACTCGTTCGGCGGTACGACCGCTCTCTTCTTGTTCGTGAACTTGAGCGCCATCTCGGCGCGCACAAACTTGGCGTCGACGCAGCTGAGGTGCTCGAGCGTCTGCTCTACGACGTACGTGCGGTCCACCTTGACGCTCAGGAGCTGCTTGCTCGTCGGCGAGCACGGCTGTGGCCTGCGACACGAACGCTGCGTACTTGGTCGGGAACGTCTGTGCTGCCTGTTCAACGACCTCTTTCTCGTGCGACGCCAACCCGAGCTTACCGCCGAGTGCAAACGCCGCAGCGTCTGCTTTCGACGCCTCGACGAGCTCGAGCTTTGTGTGCTCTGCCTCGAGGCGCAGCGCCTCGGTCTTGCCCGTCACCGCCGTATCGAGCGCGACCTTGCTATACTGCTGCTGGAACGAGAGAGCGTAGCCCGGAAACGTGGCGGCGCTCGAGCCCTGACGGAACCAGAACACGCGACCTTCGACATCGACCTTGCGCACCCACTCTTTGCGCTTGCTCGCACGTGCACGGCGTGTACTCATTGTGTTGAGCTGCGCAGTCTTGGCTTTCGCTGCACGCTTCTTCGCGGCAGCACCGAGCGCCTCGCCGCACACGGCGCAGAACTTGACGGTCTTGAAGTTCTCAAAGCCGCACGCATGGCACTCGGTGTGACCGAGCTCGGCAGCATGTGCTGCCTCCTCGGCGCGGTTTGGTTTCGTCAGTTCGACGAGCGGCGCGCGCAGTTGGATCTGGTCAAAGTCCTTGCTGTTGTCGCGCCACATGAAGTACGCGACGATCAGCGTGATCACGAACCCGACGCCAAAGACGACGCCGAGCGTCACTTCGCCATTCATTGTGGTGCGTTGCGTTTGTAGACTGACTAGTGGTAGCCACTTCTTCTTCTCTTTCTCCTTCCTTGTTGGTCGTATGGGGCCGATTCGAGACTGAGACGATGAGCGCGAGTCCGAGGCTCAGGTTGCTCGTTTTGTGATCCTGCTCACCCCAGCTCACTGAGTGAGTACGCAGAGACGTGCAGGGCGATACTGGGTGTACATCTTGATCGGGATGTCGTCGGTAGTACCTCGTCTCTCGCTGCTGTATCATCCGTAAAGCACAGAGATGTCGAGTTGAACTGCACCTAATATCGCCAGCCGCTTGGCTTCCTGTGTCACACGTTGTCCTCGTGCTCGCTCACCTTCTGATCAAGGTCGCATACTTCTATGTGCACCGTCACACTAGGTACAATGCGGTAGGTCGGTGCGTCGAGTTTCGCTGCGAGTTGCGAGAAGCACATGTCAAACGAGCACAACGTGCGTCGACGATGCGTTCGCGCTCTTTTGTGCTAAATGTCTCGAAACACTGCAGCTGGCGAAGTATACGGAGAGTCGTCTACAATGTATCACATCCAAATGAGCCCTGAGCAAGTACAATATGAGCGACTGTGGAGCGTACTGTTTGCAACATGCATCAGGCGCGAGGTCTGAACGAACCAGAGATCGGATCGGATTGGATACCAGGGTGCGCCATGAGGTGAACTCCGCGTTGGCGATCTAACAGGCGGAGGAATATACCCAGTCTCGATCAGCAGCAGCCAGCACCGCAGCTGGTTGAGTACACTTGACGAGCATATGCCGTACTACGATGGCAACTTTGACCACCTCGACCTCGTAGCAACACCAATAGGCAGCGAGTCGTCACGACAAGATACTAAGTCCCTGTCGACCAGCAAAGCCAAATTGAAGGGTTTGTACTAGTACAGTACAGTACAACCTGATAAACACTGATTCCTGTTCCACCAATTCATCGCCATAAGAAGGCCCAAGTGTTGGTCGCGTTAGTGTGGATTGGTGCGAGTGCGCATGACTAAATAAAATTGACGTCCCTAGAATAAGAACAGGCAAAGTGTACACATAATATCGAACAGGATACCTATTTTACAATATAATCCCAAGAAGGTTGTTAATTTATAACTGCATACTTCGATGAAACACGATTTGACGTTTGCAGAGGTGTCTATCAATCGAAAACATTTTTAGCGTGATCTTAACGACGGTGTACAACGATGTGGTGCGATATTTACTAAAGATATCAAGCTTAAGTATCGCGCGTTCAATGTCTCTCCCGTGTCGCCGCTTAGTTAATGTCGCAAGAGTCGTATCGCTGATCGGACCACATTTTGTGTGTCCCACCATCTACACAACGTCGAAGAGAAAATGTTTACAACTACCGATAAGCGCCTGTGTGACATGTTGTTCGTACTTCAAGTTTCATGCTGCCGTGGCTCGGCAGAGAGGATGACTGTCTATGATAGGTTACCAATTTTCACCGGTAACTGTAAGTGACCCGCAACTACTGCAGTAAACGAAACACGATACTTGCATAAGCTTGTTCATAGCCTTGCGTAAGCTTGTTCATAGCCTACTGACCACATTGCTGTTTACTGCTACAACCGACTCGATTATGCACCCTTCCATGCAGGTGTGACAATGGGGCTATGCACTGAGGCGATCGAGAAAGTTGCAATGTCGCGACGTGTCGTCGACAAGCATACATCCAGGGCTTTATTGTTGATTGCTTGAATTATAGCGTGCTCGCGGCGACTCAGACTCTCTAGCGAAAGTAAGGTACATGCACATGCGTCAGCGATTAAAAGCAAGTTTGCAGATTATATCTTTTTGTCGTTGCTTTGACCAATATAGCAGCTTGTAGAAAATGCAGAACGTGCATAACAGTACCTACAAACACGATCAATCAAAGCCACAATATATTCTTTCAAATATGTTCGCTCGTACCGAGGCTAGTTTATGAAAGACTTGTTTAATAATGAATATCCAGTTTTTCTTTGTCATTTGTGAAATGTTAACCCACAGCCGTTTGAATAACTACAGTCAACAATAGAACGTATAATTTGACACTGAAATTCATCGACGAACAATTTTTAAATTGTAGCTTATGCAGCAGTTGTGACAATGGGTTTGCTTGCGGCATATTGATGACCGTCACCACTCATGTTCACGGCTATTACGTTATTGCGATCGCATAAGGGGCATTGTACACAAATGGACTGAGAAAAAAGCGTAATATTTCCACTATGCTGCGAGAACAAATGATATGAAAGAGCCCAAATGACGATACAAACGGCATCATGTGATGAGGTTCGACGTATGTACATCACAGCTTTATATTTGTGTTAGCATTAAGAGCATTTAAGTAGTGAAATGGCAAGCAGCAAATTGAAACATGGTCATGTGTCCTCGTGTTAACTGCTCTACCATATCTACTTCTGATTTGCAATGATCTGTAGCAGTCTTGTGTCGAGGTGTTGTGGTGCCGAGACGGCCAGTACATAGCAGATGAGAGATGCCAAATTGCAATAAAAACATGCTTGCTGCTGCTTGTTCACGTACCGCGTGCGTATTTGCAAATAATGATGAGCGTTATAAATTCGAAACGAGCTGTTGAAAGGACGACCTGTCCATGAAAGTAACTTAGGAGCGCAATGTTCGAAGTCTGTACGTCACAGCTTAATATTTGCGTAAACAATACGATCGTAAATAGCATCAGTAGTGTAAAGACAAGCAAGTTAAAACATGGTCATGTGTACTCGTTTTAACACCTTTGACATATGAAAATGGTCATGTGTACTCGTATTTAGATGCTCTACCATATCGTCTTTTCTGCAATGATCTTTATCTGTACTGTGTCGCACTGTTGTGGTTAGCCCATCATCAAATATATATACTTATATTATTGTCGATCACGCAGCGGATGTAAGCACTAAGATCATCGATAGCATCAGCAGCGACCATGGTCATGTTTACTCATGCTCACTGCCCTACCATATCTACACAAGTTTGCAATATGGGCTAAAGACGTGCACATTGAGACGGTGTATAAAATGTTGATGTGAGCTGTTGTATTTGATATACAACAAATGATTTATTTGGCAGTGCAAAATACGGAAAAAATGCCTGTTAATTCTTCAAACGGCACACATCCTTGCTATGTCAAGATCTTTAACGGACTACGTTGTCTGTTACAAACGTAAACTGCAGTGGAAGTTGATCTGGCGAATTAAACTCTATTTGAGCGGCCGTCATTGCAATAGCTGATCCCTAATAAGCCGAGAGAAAGTGCTGGGACAAGACAAGGCAATTCGTATCTTGTCGGGTATCCGTACCTAATTCGATTAAGTACCTAACTTAATTATCGAAAATGGGGACAGTTTTCGCTATATTGATAATTGACACTGACATATTGTCGTGCGAATTTTGCGACGCTCATCTTCCGATGGTCGGTGTACAGCGAATGAGAGGATGAATAGTTGATCAGTGATAGAAGACGAATTTATACCAAATATACAAAACATAACATATCGCCGAAGTTGTCGATGCGCATCTGAACTGTGCGTTCCAATGTGCTACAAAAACACCTTGAACTGGTTGCTTGCTTGGACGTCTCGCGTGCGTATTTGCAAATATAAACACGAAACAAGCTGTTGAAAGGACGACCTGTCCATATGAAAGCAGCGTAGGAACGCGCGATCGCTGCATTCGCTTACAAACCACAAGAAGCGAGTTGCATGTCGTTGAAGATAGCGTGTGCAGCTGTATCGAACGCCATCTAGCCGCTGCGCATATATATATGTAAAGCCGCGTCAACTTTATCAAAGTGCAACTACACGGAATAGCAAACGCACGTAGCGATACGTCAAGCGGCGTTGAAGCAGCGCCTCCTGCGTAGCGATGATGAGCGCGCGCTTCGACTTTCGCTGTGTGGTGCTTTTGTATTCTTCGTGCTGTTGTCGTTTACCAATCGCTGGCCGATTCGCTGCCGCCTAAAGTGAGAACCCCCAACATATTCCTGCCAAGACAATTATATTGTGAATCTGAAAGTCAATTAATTGTTTGCCAAGAATATGTCGAAGCAGCCTAAAATTGTTTTGATCTAATTGATGTGTCCCACTCTGTATCACTGCAACGCCAGCATTTCTTGTGTGCTTGACACAATCGGCCACTCGCCATCGACGCCACTTCACGACAGCTGTCTGCTCGCTCGACGATGGCGCTACCACCTGCGTGCTCAGTCGAGTGCTGCTTCTACCAGAGCCGAGCATCCAGCGCTGCGAAGCAGCTCGAGCTAACGACGCGCGGCATCGAACTGCGCAGTCTACAGGGCAGCGCCGCACCCACGACTGTGCGCGACAAGAGCGCAGACGTGATCGACTGGTGCGACGTGCTCGGCGCTGCTGCGCTGTCGCCAGAGACGCTTGCGCACGTGCCAAACTACCGACCGCGCAATGCACCCACAGACTTGCGCACGGACTTTGTCGTGTTTGGCTGCATTCCCAAGTCACGCGCGATCAAAAAGTCGGTGCTCGCAAGCGGGCTGCAACTGCTCGCGTGCTTCACTGGCGGCGGCAGCAGCGCTGATGCGACAGCCGACGACGCGACTGCTGCGGCGGCTGCTGCTGCTGCGTCGACCGCCAGCAGTAGCGACAAGAAGCGCAAGCGCTCGAGCGCGCCACCAATCGGCGCGTGCGACCGCGTGCTCGTGCAGTGGGTCTTTCGCTACACTGGGTCAGTCGCTGATGCCGCGACGGCCGTGCCGCAGCTCGTCGCCGCGATCCAGCGACGCGCTGACCCACGCACGGCCACAGCGCTCGCTAGTGGAGACAACGAGTCCGAGAGTCCAGTCACGATGCCGCAACGCGTACGTTTTGTCCTGGTGTTTGTATGTGGGTCACACTAATCTAGGACTGCACTAATCTAGGACTGCACTAGTATAGGACTGACAATTCGTTCATTTGTTCACTCGGCAGCGGTTCCTCGTGCTCGTGAACCCCGTCGGTGGCACGGGCCGTGCGCAGCAGCTCTACGAAGCGACCGCAGCGCCGCTGCTGCAGCAAAGCAACGTCACCTGCGAGGTCGTCGTGACGCAGTACCAGCACCACGCAACCGAACTCGCAGCAGCATTGCCACTCGGCACGTACGACTGCGTCGTTGCAGTCGGCGGCGACGGACTGCTCTCCGAAGGTACGATTGTGGGTTATATGGGTCATGGATGTGGGTCCTCGTGTGTGTTTGATGGGTCACTCACGTACTGGTCGGGTCTTAATCGTCTCGTACAGTGGTCCAAGGCCTCATGCGACGTTCGGACTGGGCCGACGCGATCAAGCAGCCGCTTGGGGTAGGTCCTGTCGTACAAAATGGGGTATAACCCATTTCTACACATCCTCACACCGCACTGTTTTGGGGTTCTTCCAGATCCTCCCAGCTGGCTCGGGCAACGGCCTCAGCGCGACGCTCTTGCACCGCAGCGGCGAGAGCTTTGACCTCCTCAACGCTGCGTTTGCACTCGCAAAGGGCGTGTCGCACGACCTCGACATTGCGAGCGTCGTCAACAGCGCAAGCGACAGCGTCATGTACGCGTTCCTGTCGCTGTCGTGGGCGTTCATGGCCGACGTCGACATTGACTCGGAGCGCTATCGACTCTTTGGCGGCCTGCGGTTCACGGTGTCAGCAGTTGCGAAGCTGTTGTCGAAACATACGGACTACACGGGCCGCGTGCGGTACCTGAGCGCTTCCGACGCTGCTGCACCGCCGCCTAAGTATCATGACGAAACGCATGCGAATGGGTCCTTGCGGCCAGCGCTCGAGTGTCTCTCAACGGCTGATAGCAGCGATACTAGCGATCGTGAGGACCCAGCAGCAGCTGGGTGGAAGGAGCTCACGGGTCCGTTCCACATGTTTTGGGGCGTGAACGTCTCGCACACGGGCGCGCAGGGGCACCTCGCGCCTGCTGCGCGCATCGACGACGGGTACTTCCACTTGCTCGTCGTTGCGGGCGAGTATTCGCGCATCAACATGACGCGCATGCTTCTAGGTCTTGAAGACGGCTCGCACGTTGGCAAGCCGCAGGTCGAGCTCATCCGCACGCGCGCGTTCACGCTCAGCGCTGACAACGCCGCCGACCGGCTGTGCGTCGACGGCGAGCTCTTTAGCGGTCCGCAGCTCAAGGTACGTAGTGCATGTTGGTGCGCTCTGTGTGTATGTCTGCTCGCTGTACTGATGCAGATGCTGACGTTGCGTGCTGCTGTTGCGATGGGTAATCAGGTCGAGGTGCATCGTGCGCTTGGCCGCATCGTGTGTTTGCCACCGCTCACGCAGTGCTGACGTGCTGCTTACGACCTGCTGGAACGCGAGAAGATCATTTGGAGCGGACAGTCTATAGTGTGTAAATGTATACGACGAATCGAATCGCAAATGATCACGCATTCGTACTTGCACTGTCGCCGCGCTTCTTCGCGAGCAGCCACACCCGACAATCATAGCGTGCGGCGTGCAGCGCTGCTCGCGCCATCACACGCGACTGTATTGCGCTCTGTACGCTATCCGCATGTCGCTGGACCAGTAGCAGCACCTCTGCTTCGCCATCGCCACTCACTCCCACAACGAAAAGAGAAGCGCTAGTTGGCAGAGAGAGCGCGCTCCGAGAAAGATCGCGAGTCGCGTCCCTTCACATTCACACTCGCCACTCGCGCCTCAGCGCCATCAACAACAACAGCCTCCTCGAGCTGCTTGTTGTTTGCGCCTCATAGCTCGCGCATGGCGGCGACAGAGATGAACACCATGCACAATCTAGCAACGACAACAGACGCGACGGCGTGGCCCACTAGTGTGTCGCGCACGCTCGAGTGGCGCTGCTTCCAGCGCGGTCGCTGCTGCTCTACCACAGATACCACACGCACCGCGCGGCTGCAGCTCACGCTACGCGGCATCGAGCTGCACGACGTACGCAGTAGCCGTACGCGCGAGTTATCGTCGTCGTCATCTGCACCAGCGGCTGCACGGATCGCATGGCGTGACGTGCTCGGTGCTGCTGCACTCACGCCTGAAATCGCAGCGCTCGTGCCAGGTTACACAGCACGCAGCTGCGCATCGCCACACGCACGTGCGTTCGTCGTGTTTGGCTGTTTGCCGCAGCGTGAGGCGCTCGCATGGGACGCCACCACCACCACCACCAGCAGCAACAGCAGCGGCGTTGTCGGTGCAGTCACTGGCTACCTCGGCAGCGTACTGAGTCTGCTGTCGTGCTTTGGTCGCGGTTCGGCCGACGATCCGCCTGCTGTCAGTGACTGCACGACAGCACCTCTATCGACTGCTCCTGTCGACCCCCACGACGACGCCACTACAAACACCAAATCACATGGGTCGCTGCGCGAGCGCGTGCTCGTGCAGTGGGTCTTGGAGTGCGCCGACGCCGACGCGGCCGCGTTTGTCCCACGCGTGGTCGACGCGATCCGGTGCGTCGCCGATCCACGCACGACCCTTTCGACGCATCTGTTTGCAGCGCCAGCGCTGCCGCAACAGCTGAGCCAGCGCGTACGTTTATGCCCATTTGATTGACCCATTTTGTGTGGTTGTGGGGCAAACGTACTGGGCGATTCACGGGTCGTATCGTTGTGTGGGGAATGGTTACAACAGCGGTTCCTCGTGTTTGTGAACCCTGCAGGTGGCTCTGGGTGCGCGCAGCAGCTCGTCGACAGCGTCGTTGGGCCTTTGCTGCAGCAGAGTGGCGTCGCATACGAGGTCGTCATGACGCAGTACCAGCACCACGCAAGCGATGTCGTTGCGACGCTCTCGCTCGACACGTACGACGTCGTCGTCGCAGTCGGCGGCGACGGTCTGCTCTCCGAAAGTGCGTCTGTGTGTGTATGTGTGTGTGCTTGGCCTTGTCTTCGACGACGTCGCTGAGCTCATACACGCTCTCTGTCTGCCTGTGACGCGAATGTCCCAATATCCCAGTCGTCCAGGGACTCATGAAGCGCGTCGACTGGCGCAGTGCGATCCAGCATCCACTTGGTGTACGCACATGCATTTACCCACATCCTGCTGCTGGGTGATACTGCTCTGTGGGTCGCAATGGATTGACCCGCATCCTACCTGTGTGTATGGGTGAAAATGGGTTATTGCGCAGATCGTCCCTGGTGGCTCGGGCAACGGCCTCGCTGCGTCGCTGCTGTACCGCAGCGGCGAAGCCATGGTGCCGCTCAACGCTGCGTTTGCGCTCGTGAAAGGCCGCACCCACGACCTCGACCTCACGAGCGTCGCCAACAGCGCAAGTGGCGCGGTCATGTACTCGTTTCTGTCGCTCGAGTGGGCGTTCATTGCCGACGTCGACGTCGACTCGGAGCGCTTTCGCATGTTTGGCGGCCTGCGCTTCACGCTCTCGACACTTGCGAAGCTGCTGTCGCGCGGGTCGTACTACAGCGGGACGTTGCGGTACTTGAGGTCGGACGCCGACGCACTCGCACCGCCCAAGTACCACGACGTTGACAGTGGGGTACTAGCTGCGAATGACCAATCGGGGTCATCAGCACCAACAAAGCTCGTCGAAGCGCGACCAGCACTTGCTGTCAATCAACCCAGCAACAGCAGCAGCAGTAGCGATCGCGCGGCCGACGGCGACTGGCAAGAGATCACAGGGCCGTTCCACATGTTTTGGGCCATGAACGTCTCGCACGCAGCGAGCGACGGTCACATTGCCCCTGGCGCAGCACTCGACGACGGCTACTACTACATCATGCTCATGGCCGGCGCGCCGTCGCGGCTCAACCTCATCAAGCTCCTGCTTGGGCTCGAAGATGGGTCGCACATTGGGAAGCCCCAGGTCCAGCTCATTCGCACGCGCGCGTTCACGCTCACGGTCGAGAACCCACGCGACGTGCTCTGCGTCGACGGCGAGCGCTTTGCAGGGCCACGGCTCGAGGTGCGTCAATTGCTGGGTTGTCCAAATGGGGCAAATGGGTCATATGTGGATCAAACGGGTCAAATGCACTCACTTATTGTGTTCGCTGCTGTTCTTAACAATCAGGTCGAAGTGCACCGAGCGCTCGGCCGCATCGTGTGTCTCGCTGAAAGGAGCTAGCTGAGTGAGTCATTCGGATCCGCACAGAGCACGCTCGTCATACTACCTGTCTCGCTTTGCTTTCCCTTGTCTGTCCTATGACCCATTCACCCATTTGCCCCATTACCGCCCATCGAGCGACCGATTCACCCACTAGCGCTCTCACTCACAACTGCATGTACTTGCTCGACGCCATCTGCGCCTGCCCAAACGACGACGCGCGGTGCCCAACCGCTGCGCGCCGGAGCGTGTCGACCCACTCGTTCTTGTTCGCGACCGACTTGGCGTGCAGGTGCAGCGGGTAGTACTTGTTGTCGGCAAACGAGATGCTAAACGCCTCGGGCACAGCAAAGCTGTCTTCGACGAGTGCCCCACTGACGTCCATCGGTGGGTTGTCCGATCGGCACCGCTCGTAGTCGTCCTTTGTGTCAAAGACCGAGAGCTGGTGACCCTGGAGCACAAAGTACCGCTGCTGCCACTTCGCACGTGCGGCACCAGCATGTGCAGTTGCAGTCGACCCATTTGCCCCACCACTCGAATGACCCACTTGCTGCTTGATGAGGTACCCCGCAAACACACTCGCAAACGCCGAGGACGCAAACTCCGTCGCGCGGTACTGCCCCTGCTGCGCCGTGTCGGCGAGCCGCTTGAGCGTCGCGTTGTGATTGAGCACGTGCTCGAGCTCGTTCGTCTTGAACTCGAGCGTCGCGTGGAGCGCCGTCAGTTCGCTCTCGCACCGCGCCGTGGCGTCTTTTACGCTAAGTTCGCACTTTTGTTTCTGTTGCGTTGCGAGCTCGTGCATCGCGCTCGCTTGCCCTTGTGCAACGGCGACTTGGACGCTCAAGTCGTTCATCGCGTGCTCGAGCGCACGGACTTCGGTCATGTGCGCGACGTTGCTCAGTTCAGTGCGCTGGATCACGTGCGCCACGACGGTCTGACTGACAAACTCGCAGTACGCAGCATCGGCCGACGGCCCGACTGCGCGCGCAAAGTACGCATCGTAGAGCGCTGCGACATCCTCTGTTAAGTATGTTTGCGCTTCGCGATGCAATTCCATTGCGGACTTGATGCTGTTTGCTTCGACATCGTCAAAGTACACACGGCCAGGCTGCGTGAGCGTTTCGAGCACGTACCGACAATACGCCATCGACGCCGCTGCGTTCTGCTGCCGCACCGGCTCGAGGGCGGCCGCAACTGCTGCTCGGAAGCGCGCAATGTACTGCGCGGCGTCGTCGCTCAAGTCGGCGTCGACGACGTCACGCAGTCGCTTCTTGGCAATGCGCTTGCAGAGCTTGTGCACGTGCTCGAGCGTCGCGTCGGCGCACGGCAAGCGCGTGCGTTCAATGCGTTCAAGTGCGTTACTGTCGTCAACATCGTCCTGCATGACGTCAATCATCTCGGTCTCGACGTTCTCAGTCTCATCGTCTGCTGCTAACGCGGCGGCGTTAGGTGCGACAACAGCGACTGCCCGCAAGTTCCCATGCTCGTCAAACATCGCGTTGTCGCCCTGGCCAAAGTCAATCGCCGCCAACGTCTCGCGTGCGCGCACAGCCGCGTCGCTCGCGTCAAAGTCGACGTCGAGTTCGTACTGTTCCGGGGTCGTAAACAGCCGGACGCGCGCACTAAGTTCGCGCTTGTACAGCGCAATTGCGTCGGACAGCGCGTCGTCGCACTGCGCCTGGACGACGCGGCTCCAAGCGCTCGAGATGACCGGCGCTTTGCCGCTATTGAGCGCGTCGACGTACGACGCGACGAGGTTCGTAAACATCGCGCCGTTCAACGCTTTGCCAAACAGCATCTTGGGCTTTGCCTTATCAAAGAGCCGCTTGCGCAGGAGCTCAAACTTGGCCCTAAACTCGTCGCGCAACTCGCTGTATGGGACCGTTGGGAGCCTGCGGAGCTGCGATTCGTCGTCAACGGGTCGCACGAGCGTGACGCAGTCGCGCTGCCGAAAGAAATCCGACAGGAGCGTCCGGATCTGGTCCTTGGCGGCTGCGTCATCGCTGTAGCCGCCCGTTGGCTTGAGCGCGCTCTCGAGGTACTGCTTCGACGAGATCTTCTTGCCGTTCTCGAGCAGCTGGAGCGTAAAGTCGCGTACGACCCACATGAACGACGGGAAGAACTCGTGCAGGTCCGTGCCACTGCTGTTACCCGAGCTACCGGACGACGACGTCTGGATGTGTTTCGACAGGTTCACAACGAGCGACAGGTCTTCGATCGCATTGCCGTCGATGACACCGCGGCTGTTGTAGATAAAGTTCGTGGCGAGCAAGAGCGCAAGTGCAAAGATGCGCGTGTCGTGCGTCTGTTCGCGGTCAACGGACCCGAGCCCTTCCGTATCGAGAAACAGGTAGCTCGTGCCGTCGTCCATCACGATCGGCTCGCCCCACATCCAGATGCCCTTTGTGCACGCATTGACTGTGCCGCCGACGGCAAAGCCCGGCGCGTTCGCCATCGTGTCGGACGCGACGCCTGTTGTGTCGATGCCGCGCGCGTGGCGCACAAGCAGGTTCAGCAAGAACGACTTGCCGGTGCGGTAGAGCCCTGCAACTGCGATCACGACGAGCTTGCCTTTGATGCGCTCGATGCGTGCGCACGCCTCGGGGTTCACGCTAAAGCTGCCGTCATCTGCGACGACGACGAACGGGATCGGCTTGACGGGCTCCTCGTCCATGCTGCAAGCAGGTGTGATACCGTCCGAATCAGGGAAGTGCAATGCGGTGGGAGCTATGTGTGTGCGTGTGCAGCAGGCGTGTGTCGTCGAGCAGGCGAGCAGGTCGCGAGGTGACCTTCTTTCCCAGTCTGACGCTCAGCAAATGAGTATTGCGCGCGTGGGTACGGTAGCAATATTTCGACATATAGCACGCAGATTGCATAAATAATCGAAAACGGTTTTGTCTATGTTTATATTGCAGTAATGAGACGAATGAAATAGTGATATCACGTTTTTATTGCTGAGAATTACAGAAAGTAGACTGCATTGGAGCTGTTGGTGGCCTTCGTTCGATCAGCATAGCATAACAAGCACATACACAGTCGACTCGCACCGCTTCGTGATGGCACCACCAGGAGGCAAAGGTGGCAAAGGTGGCAAAGGTGGCAATGGCAGCAATGGCAAGAAGAACATGAAGCGCGGTGGTGCCAAGCACGGTGCAAAGAAGAAGAGCGGTGGTGGTGGCGGTGGTGACACGGATGTCGTGCGCAAGGGCAGCATCGGCACCGGTGGCCACAAGAAGCCAAACCTGAAGAAGAAGTCGAAGCTCGTGATCACGTTCGACGCAGAGAAGCGCACGTGAGTGAACCATGTAGCGTTGGTTGCATCGTTCGTGTTTGGTAGCGAGCAAATCGGTTTGGTAGCTATATAGGAACTAACGACGCACACGCGGATGCTGCTGCTGCGTTATGTGTGCGAATGCTCGCAAGTGAGTACCTCACCGGCTTCCACAAGCGTAAACAGGAGCGCCGCCGCTTCGGTCTCGACATGGAGGCATTCAAGCAGCAGAAGCGCCTGCTCGAAGCGCGCAAGCAGGTGCGCACACGCTGCTTCTCTGACATCACTTGATAGGCAGTCGCTGGTACTCACACGGATCTGTGCGTCTCACTGTCTCTCTCTCTCTGTTTATGTTGGCGACACTAGCGGCGCGAGGAGCAAAAGGCCAAGCTCGCAGAGATGAACTTGCTCGAACCGCCATCCGATGACGACGCAGCCAAGGCAAAGACGAAGAATGCGAGTGGCGATGCTGACGACAACGACGCGGTCGTGACGAACGTCCTGCAGTTTGACGACGAGCACACGCAGCACAAGTTTGGCGACGTCGTGACGGTCGTGACGTCGGTTGGTGACCTCAAGAGCGACAGCAGTGACGACGAACTGAGCGACGTGGACGTCGAGTTGTCCGACGACGACGACGATGCCGATACTGACGGCCACGCCGCAGCGCGTCGCGCCAAGTTTAAGGAGAAGCAGCTCAGTCTCTTCCAGCGGATACAGCTAAAGCGCAAAGGCATGGCGCTGCCGTCGAAGCGCTCCAAGCTCAAGGAGGCGCGCGCGAACCGCAAAGCGACGCTCGGCCGCAAGGGCCACAAGGCAAAGGCGCCGACTGCCGGCCGCAAGGACAAGGACACGGTCGAGGTCGTGTCGACAAAGCCCAAGAAAGGCGCATTTGGCAAAGGCAAGTTCTCCAAGCGCTAGTGGCGTGGGGAGAGAGACGAGCTAGCGATTTGCTGGAGGTGATGATGGACTTGGAGACAGCAAGTCGGACGCGCAGATAACATGCAGGCGCTGGCTCACTAGGACAGATCAGATTCGCACTGAACAGGAATGCATCCTATGCGCTGGTGTCGCCTTTGCTGTGTATATGCTCGTCTGCGACGCGGAGTGTGCGTCTTATAAATCACGATGTAAATCACGATGTAAATCACGATACAATGTTGTCGTACTTAATCGAGGGATATTGTGTTCCACATGCTCGTAGGTATCGTAATTTGCATTCACTATATCCTGTCAAACATCATGATGACAGAGAGCAGTGTTTTCCATTCGGAGACATCAAGGGGAAAGCAGCAATCGGCTCGACGTTCGACAACAGCACGCTGTCACTCGCTCGTGCTCTTTCTCGTACTGCGTCCGCTGCTGCTGCTGCTGTCACGCGCGCACGCCGTAGACTGTCTGCACGACACGTGCTCGCTCGACCTTTCGCACCACAACGTATAGTGTCGGATAGAACAGCCGCAGTCGGTCGACAGCACGCACACGCACACGCACACGCACACGTGATCGGGTAAGTCGTCGCGATGGGGAACGCTGCGCCGCGCGCACAGCCGCCAAGTCAGCTCGACAGCGCATCGCAGCTCCGAACGTACCTCATGGACTATGCGCCGCAGTCGATGGACATCAAACTCGTATTCGACACCCTCATTGGCGACGGCAAGTTTCTGAAAACGATCCACTGCAAGTGCGACGAAGGCCACCTCGTCGTCAAGATCTACCGCAAGTTTGACGCGAGCGAGAGTCTCTCGCCGGCCCACGCGTCGCTCCAGCGCCTGCTTGCTGCGTTTAGCGTCGAGCAGCAGCCGAATCTGATCCCGTACGCCGACTTTCGCCTCTCCAAGAAGTTCCACGTCGCGTTCCTCGTGCGGCAGTACTTTGGCGCGAACCTGTACGACCGCATCGTGTCGCGGCCGTTCCTCACGGGCATTGAGAAGAAGTGGCTCGCGTTCCAGCTCCTACGCGCGCTCGAGCAGAGCCACGCGAAAGGCATCTGCCACGGCGACATCAAGCAAGAGAACATCATGGTCACGAGCTGGAACTGGGTCTTCCTCACGGACTTTGCGCCGTTCAAGCCGACGTACATTCCCGAGGATGACCCAGCAGACTACAACTACTACTTTTGCGCGATCGACGCAACGCGCCGCGGTTGCAGCGTCGCGCCCGAGCGCTTCTACGGCGCGCATGGTACCGCACACGGCGCACCGGCAAGCGCGAAAGCCGCTGACGCGATCGTGCTCGCGCGCATGGCCGACAGCGACGTGTCGGTCGAAGACGTCGATCGGCACTACCTCGCAATGCACCCGCCGCCACCGCCGTCGTCGGCTGCTGCGACACCGACGTCAACTGCGTCGACGGCATCGGCAACGACCACAAACAACACAGGCGGTGGTCCGAACAGTGCGCGCGCAAAGCGCGAAGGCAAGCTGCTCGCGTCGATGGACATCTTCTCGGCCGGCTGCGTGATCGCGGAGATCTTCCTCGGCGGCAAGCCACTGTTCGACCTCCCGAGTCTGCTCAAGTACCGCACGGGCGACTCAGAGCCCGTGCGCATTGCGCTCAAGAAGATCGGCGACGCGCGACTCGAAGAGCTGCTGCTGCACATGCTCCAGCTTGACCCGCGCGCGCGGCTGTCGGCGCGCGAGTACCTCGTACGCTACACCGGTGGCCCGCACGGCCTCTTTCCCACGTACTTTGACTCGTTCCTCTTTCGGTTCCTCATGCTCGTGCTCGGACGCGGCGGGAAGGTCCCGGACGCACGCATCCGGCTCGTGTGCAAGTACTACGGCCGCCTCGTGCGCGAAGTTGCGGGCGTCGACGACCCCGACGGTGACGAGTTCTTCAAGCTTCGGCTCAAGGAGGGCTACGGCTCGGACCGGCAAGTGAACTTGGACATGGCGGACGGTCAGACCCACGTCGCACAGCGCGTGATCGAGGAGCTCGAGCCCCGGACTAGTAGCGTTGCTGGCGCTGGCGGTGTCGGTGTGAATGGCAGCCCGGCGGATCGACGTCGCGGTATGGCAACAACGATGACTGCGGCTGAGAGCAGCGACGCGCAGGCAGGACTGAGCCGCAGCGAGAGGCTGCGCGACGCGACCGATGGCAACATGACGAACCTCAGCGGCACGATGCAGAAGAAGAAGATCGAGAAGCTCCACGACCAGTACAACGCACTGACGCAGAAGAAGAAGCAGTCGCTGCTGCTTGACTACACGGCCGAGTCGCCTCGATGCAGTGGCGACGATGGCGGTCGTCAAACTGGCCCGGACAGCAACACTGACTCGCGGCAGCAGCAGCAGCTGCAGAATGACCACGTACCGCGTGGCTCCGAGAGCGAGCGGTACAAGCCACCGTCGGAGCGGCCTCGCAAAGCGTCAAAGCGCCGGACGTCCGAGCCCTGGGGCAGCGACCGTAACGGCGTCGTGATCGTCCTCTCGCTCGTGTGCTCGAGCCTGCGGCACTGCGAAGTGCCCGAGACAAAAGTCACAGCCGTGTACCTCATCAAGTCACTCGGGCTGCTTGCGTCCGACGAAGTGCGGCTCCAGCGGCTCGTGCCGTTCCTACTCGAGCTGTTTGAGGACGCGAGCGCAACGGTTCGCGCGCTCGCGCTGCGCACGACGACGCTGTTGCTTTCGCGCATCGAGACGTTCCCGCTCTCGGACGCGTCGATCTTCCCGCAGTACATTCTCCCGGCGCTCACGGCGTTCCCGTCAGACCCGGACGAGCTTGTGCGCATTGCGTTCGCCGAGTGTCTGCCACAACTCGCAGCGACGAGTCGTCGGTTCCTCGAGCTTGCACACGCGATGAAACAGCGCAGCCTCGCGAGCCCGACCGGGTCACAAGCGCCAGCTGCTACTGCAATGCCAACACTGTCGTCGCGTGGCGGTGGCGTCATGCTGTACGACCCAGCTGCTATTGCTTCTGCATCGCCGCAGTCGACACTGTTGGCGGCGTCGGCGCCGGTGAGTCTCGTGTCGAACAGCTTTGACAAGGAGCTGAACAAGCTCCATCGGCTCATCTCGCGGTTCGTGATTCAGCTCGCTGCGCCTGATCAAAAAGCGTCAAGCGCACTCGTGAAGCGCGCGCTGCTCGTCGACATTACACGGCTGTGCGTGTTCTTTGGTCGCGAGCGCACGCTCGACGTCGTGCTGCCGCAGCTCATTACGTTTTTGAACGACCGCGACTGGGAGCTCCGCGGCGCGTTCTTTGACTACATCGTCGGCCTCTGCTCGTTTGTTGGCCGCGTCACGGTCGAGCTTTACATCCTCCCGTGCATCGAGCAGGCGCTGTATGACGTCGAAGAAATCGTGATCACAAAGGCGCTCGAGTGCCTCAGCGGCCTCTGTCAGCTCGGACTCTTCCAACGCAACACGAGCGCGCTCGTCGACAAAGCCAAGATGACGACTGCGCTGCTGCTCCATCCGAGTTGGTGGATCCGTGACGCGGTGCTCAAGCTCGTCGTGCACATTGCGCTCCAGATGGGCTGCGTCGACGCGAACGTGTTTCTGAGTCCGCTGTTGCGACCGCTACTGCGCAAGTCGATGGTCTTTTTGCTCGACGAGCGCGAAGCCGACGTGCTCCGGCGCCTGCGCGACTGCTGCCGCCCGCACGTGACACGCGCGACGTTCGACGCGGCGCTCATTGCGTCGTCGGCCGGGACGAACGAGATCATTGCCGAGATGGAGCTGTTTCTGAACCTCGTGCCGTCGCCTTCGAGAGGAGCGGGCGATAGCAGTGACGACAGGAGTCGCCGCCCGCGCGATGTGCTCTCGAGTGTCGACTCGCTCGACAACTACAGCTTCAACCGCGTATCACCCGGTGTGTCGCCCGGTCGGAGCGACGTCGTTGGAGGCGGTGGATCGACTGGCCCGAGCAGCATTGAGCACCGGAAGAACGAGATTGTAGCGCTCAAGCTCATGCAGCAGTACGTGAGCATCGCGTCGATGCACATGCGCAGCAAGATGGACCTCGCGCAGTCGGAGCAGTCGGCACGCATGCAGAGCCTCGTAGCTGCAGCCGGTGGTGGCGCTGGCGCGTCGGACCGCAGCAGTGCAGCTGCTGCTGCGGCGCACAACTCGGGCTCTGGCAGCACGATGTTTGCACGCAAGATCTCGCGGTCGCACCTGCGCGTGCTGTACGTCCCCGACATGCGCTACGCGCTCTCGACCGTGCAGCCGCTCAAGAGTCTCAACCTCGTCGGCCTTTCGCTTCCGCTCACACAATCGGCGTCGGCCGCAGTTGCAGCTGGCAACTCGACGGCGCTCGTCGCAGTTGGCGGTGCAAACAATGCGCACTACCGCACGTCGCCGGGCACAGCGCTTGTGGCTGCTGGTCAGAATCAGAATCAGCAGCTCGCAACGACTGCAAGTGGCAGCGCGGCGTTGTCGTCGGTGCCGAACCCGCAGCTGCTGGACAACCTCCCGCTGTCGCTGCTGTTCAAGATGTACGGACTCGAAGCGCCGAGTCTGCCGGTCGCGTCCTCGCTCGGTGGCGGTGCATCTGCGTACGCAGCAGCTGGCGGTGCTGGCTACGCAAGCGGCTACGACGAGTCGGGACTGCCGTCGACACCGTCCCATGGCGACTCGGCGAGCCACTTTGCGTCCATGAGCGGCGGTGTCATGGTGAGCATGCTCAACATGGACGTACGCGACATGTACGGCGGCGACGGCGTTGGCGCGCTACTTGACCCGCGGCAGGCGCCGATCTCGCCGGCGCGGCTGCGTACGACTGCAGCTGGAGCAGCAGCGGCACGCAAGGCGCATCACTCGGCGTACCACCACTACTTTGCGTTCAAGGAGTCGGCGATGGATCCGGCGCTGCGGAACTCGCGCAAGCTGCTCGCGCGGCTCACAGCGCTTGGCGTGCCGCCGCTACCACCAGATCTCGGTGCATTGCGCCAGCCCGATGGGAGCTACTACTCGATCTACAGCCACCCACTGAGTCCGTACGCGAACTTGTCGAGCGCAGCTGGCGGTGTCGGCACCGGTGTCGGTGGCAACGGCATCGGACTGGGCGGTGCTGGTATCGGTGGCACCGTCGGCGCTGCAACACCAGGTAGCGACCGCGGTGGCGGTGGCAGCAGCGCGAACGCGAGCGTTGGTGGCATGTCGGTGGCCGCGACGCCGTTGTACAACGGTGCAGCGTACGGCATGGCGACTGCAAGCGGCGGCCTCGCATCTGGTGCTGGTGCGCAGACTGCGGCGCAGGCGACAGTCGGTGGCGGTGGCGTGAGCAGCTCGACGCTGTACTCGTACCGCGGCTGGCGGCCGCGCATGAACGTGCTCGTGGCTGAGCTCGCTGAGCACACGGGCGCAGTGCACCGCATCGGCGCGGCGCAGGACTTTAGTTTCCTCGCGTCGGCGTCGAGCGACGGCACGGTCAAGCTCTGGTCGATCCGGTCGATGCAGCACAGCATCAACCAGGGCTCGCGCTGCACGTACGATGGGCAGGGCGGCGTGCTCACCGACATGCGCGTGCTCGACAACAGCCACTCGGTCGCAGCTGCGTCGAGCAACGGCAGCGTCCACGTCTTCCGCGTCGACAAAGTGAATGCTGTCGGCGGCAACTTCCACGCAACGGGCCTCAAAGAGCTTAGGACGGAGGGCAGTGCCGTGATGGTGCTCGACCATCTCACGAACGTGACCGAGTCCCTTTTAATCTATGCGACACGCGACGGCGCGATCCACGCGTGGGACCTGCGGATGCGGCGCGATGCGTGGCGCCTCGACGTCTTCCCAGAGCTCGGATATGTCACGTGCATGGCGCACTCGCTCGATGTGAGCTGGTTCGCGGTCGGCACAAGCCGTGGATTCATTTGTCTCTGGGACCTCCGGTACCTCGTGCTCATCCGCATCTGGCGCCACTCGGCGCACCGCACGATCCACCGCGTGACGCCGTGCGTCGGTTTGCCCAATACGCTGCCGCTCGACGACGCGTCCGTGCCGCTCGTGTTTGTCGCGGCCGGCGACGGCGACGTTGCCGTGTTTGATCTGTCGATTGGCGCCTGCCGTGCTGTGTTCCGGACGCTCCATGTCGCAGCGACCGAGCGCGATGCAGCGCGGTGCCCGACGCTCCTGCACGTGCCGATCCCGCAGCGCAGTCGGTGCGTGCTCGGGAGCTTCCTTGGGATCTATGGCATCGCAACGGCGTTCGACGACATTGCCGCGACCGCGTACAGCGAAGAGCCGAGCGTGCGCGCGCTGCTGTGTCCAGCGTTGTACTTTCGCGGTATGCCGGACGCGCTCCTGACCGGTGGCGAGGACAAGCAGATCCGGTACTGGGACATCCGGAGCGGCAAAGCGTCGTACACAGTGTGTGGCAGTAGCGGCGACACGAAGGCGTTCTACGACAACCAACCGGCGCCAGCGGACTGGTGGCGCATGAGTTCGTCCCACATGTCGCAGATTGGTACCAGTAGTAGTAGTAGTAGTCGTGCTGCTGGTTTAACTGGCAGCAGCTCCGTGGTTGACGGTTCGACTCTACCAAGTACGCGTGTGCCACCGCCAGCTGCGATCACTAAGCCCGAGATGGCGTGGAGCAAGCTGTCAGCGCCGGTCATCACCGTGTGCCAGGACGCAACGTACGTTGGCACACGCGGCAGCGGCAGTAGCGTATCGGCTGGTGGCATCAGTGGCGCTGGCAGTGGCGTCGAGAGCGCCGTGACGATGGAGCGCCGTGGGCTCGTCGCGCCGTCGCCTGCGCACACGGACTGCATCTTGGACCTCACGCTCGTGGATCTGAACGGCCCGATGCTCGTCTCGAGCGGCCGCGACGGGCTCATCAAGGTCTGGAAGTAGTAGACACCCAGTGTAGTGTAGTGTAGGCATTTGAGTTGGTTGGTGCAAGAAGACACGAGAGCAGTGGGTGGGTGATTGGGTGAATGGGTGTCAAGAGCAATGTGAGACCCTCGTGCGTGTTCATCACACTCGTAGTTGTTGCAGATGCGCAAGCGACGCGAGTGTTTAGACCGACTCGAGAAGCGAGACGCCTCACGCGTATCTACTTGATCTAAATAAACCCTGGGTTTTTCTTTTTGACCAGGTCTTTGTGGCCACCAAATCGGATTTGTGCGGCTGCAATTGATTGGCACATTCGGGTCCGACAGTCGCAACAAACATGGCGGCGTTGCTGGTCGCTCGCAACGTGTTGCGCGCACGAGCTGCAGCGACGGCAGCGTCGACAAGCCCGTTGCTGCAGCACCTGCATCTGCGCGGCCGAATCGCAAGTGCGCAGCCTGCAGTGCGCGCATTATTCTCGCAGCAGCACGACCGGGATTCGACCGAGAGTCCACGCAGCAGTAGCAGCGTTGGTCGAGGTCGTAGCCGCAAGGCAGCAGAAGCGCCACGGCGCCCGCGCCATCCACGCACGAATAGCAACAGCAGCACAATGGACTTGCACTATCAGCGCAAACAGACCACCAGCCCAACAGCGAAAGCCCAGTACTGGCTCGCGCAGCAAGCAGCTGCCGGCAACTATCGCGCGATCGTGCGCAGCGTCGCCGACTGCTACGCGCCGCTGTATCGCACGCACGCAGCGCTTGCTGGTCGCACGTGCGCGCTCGTGCCGCTGCTTGCAACAGCACCAACTGGCGACTCGGAGGACTCGGACGTCGTCGCCAATGACCACCACGAGCGGTCGCCATCGCCGCGATACCACGACGGCCGCACAAAGATGATGGAGCAGCTCGCGATCGAGCAGCTCTTCCGTGCTGCGCAGTACGAGCTCGCAGTCGCATTGTACACGCACCGCCAGAGTGTCGTCGTTGCAATCGATGAGACAACTGGCGACAAAACGAACGAAAAGAACGAAACGAACGAAAAGAACGGTCGCATGGCCACACACTACCGAACGTTCTTTTCGTTTGCAATCGGCGCGTTTGCTGCACTCAGCGACCACGCGCACGTCGTTCGCGTGTACGACGCAGCAGTCGCTGCCCAGCTCTGGCCGACCGGCGCAATGAACACAAACTACGTGCGCGCACTCACGACGCTCCAGCACTTTGACGCTGCTGGCCGCGCATTTGTTGCGATTCCCGCGAGTGATGGTTACCAAAATGTGTTCTTTTACCGCACTGCACTGTTTTACGCGAGTGTGAGTGGCGACGTGCGCGTTGCAGTCGATGCCAAAGCAGCGATGGACGCACTTCAGTTTGCGTTGCGGCCAGTCGACTACGCACACTACATGCGCGCGTATGACGCACTGTATCTCGCCAAAGCGTCAAAGCTCACGTACAGCGACGTACTTGCACGGCGCGACGGATATACGAGCATTGACGACGGGTATACGAGCATTGAAGACGGATATACGAGCATTGACGACGACGACTCGGCAGAGACAGCTGCTTCAACAGTGCTCGCTTTGTTTGACGAGCTTGTAAAGTCGGTACGACCATCACTCACGATCCCATCCGACATTGCACGCACCGTCATGCCACGCGCACTCGCTGCTGCTTTGCTCGTCGACGACCCCGCGCGCGTTCAATCGGTACTGACACTCCGCGGTCGCAGCCTAGTGCCGCTGAGTGATGGTGCGCTCGCAAACGCAGTCACTGGCCTCGAACTCGCACACGCACCGCATGTCGCATGGCGACTCGTGCAGGACGAGCTCGAACTGGCTCGACTGAAACCGCGCGTCCTGAGCGCAGTCATTGGGAGTTTGCTCAGCTTTCTCTGCGTCCAAGCGCGACTCGCAGCAGTCGTTGGGAGCGAGCCAACGGGTATGAGTGATGGTCATGACGACCACCATTCCGTATCCCTCATCCTTGCAATCCTCGACGACCTCAAGCGCCGTAACGAGCCGCCTGCTGTCATCTCGAATGCGCTCAAGCGCGACCTCATCGTGACGCTCTGCGCCGACACGACTGTTGTTACAAGCGACAGTGTGCTGGTACCAACACTCACGGTCCACAACACGTTGTTTCGGGCTCTTGACGCATCGTTCTGGTGCGCATTCACAGTCGAATGCTGTTTGGTCCACAACCGACTCGACGCCGCAAAGCAGCTGATTCAGAGTCGCAATGTCGCAGCTGTGCCAGTGCTGCCGCTCTCACTGGTTCTTACAGTCATCGAGTCGTTTGTGACAAAGCGCGACTTTGCGTTTGTCTACCAGGTCGCCACGACAGCTGTGAACCTGACAAAGTGCAGTTCGCACGACCGTTTAACCGTCTGCTGTGCTGCGATGCGCGCGTGTCGCAACGTCGAGTGGCTCGATGCCGACGACGCGCGCGCGGTGTTTGCTGCGCACTTGTCGCATCTGGATGTACATGAGTTGCCAGCTGACATCCAAGCGCTGCTTGCAGATGAGTCGGGACAGACGACAGACGGATAGATGGGAAGTGCGATTTGGGTGGGTGGGATCGGATAAAAGAGCATACTGTGACACCAAAAATACTTGGTACTTGCGATACAATATCAGCACACAAATCCACTGACGTGTATTTGTACTTGATATTTGTATGTGCCGAAAGCGAACAGCCAACTGAGCGCAGCACCAGTCGCTCGCCTCGAACCAACAGAACACAACAGAGCTGCAGTAGCGAAACGTCATCACCACCGACATTGCAGCACCAGCAGCAGCACTAGCTCAAACGCTCACTCTGTACCAATGATGCTGCAGGCAACGCGCGCATTTGCACGTCCAGCGAGCGCGCTGCGTCTCACACACGCGCTACAGACTGCAGCATTTGCGACAGCACCAACAAGCAGCAGCAGCACGAGCAGCTCTAGCCGCCGTGCTCGACGACTGCGTCGCGCCACCACTAGCAGTGGTAGCAGCAGCAGCAAAAGCAATGCAGGCATCGTGAACGAAGTGCGTGAAGCGATGCAGATCGTATCGTCAATTAGCGAGACGTCGCGCATTGGCATCCAGCAGCGCGTCGAGATGCCGGACGAGCTCCTGCGGCGCCTCACGAGCGTCGTGAAGCGCCGGACGCACTCGCAGCTCGAAGCACTGCGCGCCAAGTACGTGCACGACGAAAAGAACACGCGGCAGATCCCACTTGGTATGCACAAACAGCAGCAACCGATCGGCTGGACGCTCGACAAGAGTCCGCAGATCCCATTGTACGCGTACGGCCCGACCGAGACGATGGCGTTTGTCGCGTACGAGGTCGACAACACTTACGCCAGTGCGACGCACGTCCTTCAGCAGCTGCAGACGCAGCGCCCAGCCTTTGCGCCGCTCTCTGTGCTCGACTTTGGCGCCGGTCCTGGTACCGCGTCGTGGGCGTGTCGCGAGCTCTATAGCGATACGATCGAGCGCTATCGCGTCGTCGAGCCGAGTCAGTCGATGGTCGACGCCGCTGAAGTCGTGCTCGAGGGCTTCCCAGGTCTGAGCGTCCGACGCGGCCTCGCTGAGATGAAGCGCGAGCTCGAGAGCGGCGTCAAGTACGACTTGGTGACGATCAACTTTGTGCTGTCGGAGATCCCGAGCGACTTTGAGCGCGTCGCAGTCATCTCGGCGCTCTGGGAGCTCGTGAGCGACAGTGGTGTCCTCGTGATTGTTGACCGCGGGAGTCCATGGGGCTCGCACCACGTGCGTTCCGCGCGGCAGTTCTTGCTTGACGCAGTCGCTGACGAAGACGGCGAATCCGTCACGATCGTCGCGCCGTGTCCGCACCACTTTGAGGTATATCGCGGTCGGAGATGCGACGATGTCGGATATACGAGCATAGGATGGATTCTACGGGCCTACTTACTATATATGTCTGGGTCGGACGACTACTAACACTGTGATTGGCTTGGCAACTGGATGGCGCTGTAGTGTCCAGCAGCCGGCGGTACGTGGTGCCACTTTGTCCAGCGCGCACCGCACGTTGCGCGACCGCGCGAAGCAACGCCAAAGCGCTGGCACGGCCAGAAAGGCGCCAAGTTTTCGTACGTTGTGCTCGAGAAGAATGCGAAGCGTAGTAGCGACAAGGACGACGACGCAGCCGCGGCGACGACGAAACAGCAGCAGCGCTATGCGCGGATGATCCGGAGTCCGCTACTTGCGACGCGTCACGTGCACCTCGACCTGTGCACGCCCGAGGTGCGTCGTCCTGCCGTCTGACTGAGGTCGTGGGGAGCAACAGACGACAGTGCGGAGGACTGACAGTCAGTCGTTTCTGCATGTGTTGTCGCAATAGGGCGAGCTCGAGCGCCGCAGCGTGACGAAAGGCAAGCACTTGCGTGAAGTGTACAGAGCGTCGCGCAAAGCGCACTGGGGCGCACTCTGGCCCGCCGACGCAACGATCTACACCGACAAGAAGGACTAGCGACCGTGAGGCGTTGTGTATGAGATGACGACGACGCAGCCCCGAGCAGCACAGAGACGACTGATCGATCGACTCGTGTGACTCCAGCCATCTCACGTGATAATAGACTCACTTGATCACATCGCGACACTTCTCTACTACATCAGAGTCCGTCCATGAGTCGCTTGAGCTCCGCGTCCGAGCGCACGGGTGTCTCGACGCCCTGGGGCGTGACCCACGCCATTGCGCCGTCTGGAAAGTACCGGATCTTCTTGTCGTTCAGCAGCGTGACTTCGCGCAGGCCGTTCGTCTGCTCCAGCATCGTCGTGCCGTCGGGAAAGACCGAGAACTCGTCGCCGTTTGGTCGGATCGTCTTTGTGATGCCGTCGGCAAACGCGATCTCGGTCGTGCCGTCAACGTAGCTCGTCTCGACCTGCTGGTTCGGGAACTCGTAGACTTTTGTCTTGTCCGGATACGTCGTCAGCGTGGTTTTTGCTTCATAATAATAATAAATACTGATGCCAGTGTCGGGAAAGAGCTGATGGATAGAAGAGCAGACCGTATATCCGAATTCAATACGCCATATGAGTCACCAAACAAAACAATACTTGAGCAATTTACAAACACCACCAAACCACTCGTGAATGCAACGCACCTCTTTGCGGTCGCCGTTTGTGAACCGGATCGTTGTGCGACCATGTGCGTCGATCTCTTTTTCGTTGCCGTCAGCAAACACGATCACGCGACTGCCGTCCGAGTATACGACTTCGCGCTTCCCGCCGGGATGGACGACGTCGCGCTCGACGTGTTTGTTAGTAGCACCACTACTGTGCGTTGGCGCAGTATCCGAATCCGTATCTGCAAACGCGACAGTTCGGCTGTTTGTCAAACCACTCGCACTTGTCTGGTTCGTCGTGTCGTTTGCGTCTGGAGGCGGCGGCACACGCTCTGAAGTACCAATAGCAGCAGTAGCGTCACTACTGCTAGCACCACACTGGGTCTCGTTACTGTCGTTGCAGTGGTCCTGCCAGCCACGCAACAGTTCGTCGGCTGTGTCTTTGATCGCAGACAAGTCGTTCACAGTCCGGAGATCGCGCTCGGCGTCGAGGTCAAAGTGAGTGGTGTCCAGGTGCGTCGGTACTGGTGCTGCTGCGGATGGGTGTGGTGGTGCTGCTGCGGATGACGACTCGGCTGTTCGCTGTGTGCTCTGCCGCAGCGCCTCAAACTTGCCCCACTGCTCGAGTCGCTCGTGCTCGAGAAACTTGATCTCGTCGCTCAGCTCGCGGTTCTTCTCCTCAAGCTCCTGCTCAATGCATCGCACAGTGGTTCGGATCAGCCATTGGGCTGAAGTAACATTCCGCCAACCCACTGTTGCACGACACAATCAACACGCACCACACCACGACCGACACACACACACACACACTGGATACGCACCGCAACGCGCTGCCGCAGGCTGTCGTGCATCGCTTTCCACTTGGCCGCGCGTGCCTTTTCGTCGAGCTGCATCGCGACGATTTGCGCTTTGAGCGCGTCGATCTCGCTCCGGTCTCTTCGGTCATGGTGCGTTGCAGCTGCGCTCAACTTGAGCTTGAGCTGCCGGTCAACGAGCTTCGCTTCGCGCTTCATCTTGAGGCGCTCAGCTGCCCATTCTTGCGCAATGAGCGCGCGCTGCTCGTGCTGCCAGTGCGCAAACGCGTCGCGCTCAGCCGCTAGTTTCGTGGCTGTTTGGTCGCACAACGCGGTCTTGCGCTGCAGCTGGAGCGTCTCGGCTTTGTAGAACTTCACTTCGGCTTCGAGCTCAAACAGCTTCTCTTCAATCACAGTTGGGAGGAGTGGGCCATTCGCAGTACTACGTGGTTTAGCGGTTGCACCACTTGGTTTCCCATTGGTTCGTTGCTGGGTACTACTACTCTTCCGACTCGTTACACTCTTGTGCGTTGACAGTCGCGCGCCGACACGATTGCTGCTCGCAGCTGCGTGTGAAGTGCCAAGACGTTGCGACGCGCTGTATTCAAAGCGGTCGGTACTGGCAGTGTCCGAGTGCTGCGAACTGCTAAAGAACTGCTGCATGAGCTGCGACACGGGCGGTCCGTCGCCAGTCGTATACGCGCGCTTGGACGAACGTCCGCTGCTGCTGCTGCTGCAGCTGTCGCGACTCGAGCCAGACGCAACGCCGTCAAAACTGCCGTCGTCATCGTCCGAGTACGCGACTTGCCTTCGCTGCTGCTGCGACTGCTGCTGCGACTGCAGATGACCAGCACGACGACCGTAACGGTTGCTGCTAGTGCTAGTGCTGCTGCACGAGCCGTAGCTGCGCGGTGAGGTGTCCGATGGAGCGTCCAGCAGCCGCGACGCTGTGCTGCGACGCACATGCGCAGCTGGCGTTGCGCGGTCGTCGGTCCACGCGTCCGAGTCGTTGAGACTCAGCGCACTGAGCTCCGACGCTGCGTAGCGACTGCGTCGAATCGCAACACCGTCGTCGCTCCCGCGATGCGCGTCGTCGAGATCCGCAAACGCACTCGACTGAAAGCGATCGTTCGTGGCACTGCCATCCGCATTGGCATCACGATCGTCGACGAACAGCAGCGACGAGTGGCCGTTGAGCTCCTGATCGTTGCTGCTGCTGCTGCTGCGTGCGCTCGTATGGTGATGGTATCGAGACGCTGTTGCCGAGTCGTCATGCACGCCAGCTGCTGCTGTATGCGACACGTCAGTACTACTGATGGATGCGTGCTGCTCGCGCCGATACGCGTCCTTTTCAGCTGCGAGTGCGCGTTCGATCGCTTCAAAGTCCGCGAGTTCGTCGGCGTCGCGCTCGCGCTGCGCTGCAAACGACGCGCGCACGCGGCTGAGGCCGACGGTCTCGACGCTCGTCGTCGTGCGCATCGAGTCACTCAGCCGTGAAGGAGCAGGCGATGGCGGCCACGTGTTTGTTGGATATGAAGGTGGCGGTGGTGTGAGCCGCTCGAGTGGTGGTGGCGGTGGTACTGACGCAGCAGACGGACGAAGTGGCTCAATGCGCCTTCGCTGCTGCTGTTGCGGATCGAACGAGTCGGTCGTGCGGCTCTGCGGACGTTCGAGCGATGCGCTTCGTCTACTTGACGACTGCTGCATCGCGCCTCGCTGACTCGCGCTCGCATTCGTAGTCGTTGTTGTCGCTTTCGAGCTCCTGCTTTCTCTCTCGATGCCGTCGACGTCTTTCGACGCAAGCACGTGCTTGACGACCTTGGCTTTTGCGCCCGGCCGCTCCATCCACCAGCCACGGTCGCCTTTCTTCAGGAACGGCTTCTTGCGCTCGCCCGTGCGGGCTGATGCGACTGGCGCGTCTTGCGAGCTGCTGGCATTCGACTGTTGCTGCTGCTGCTGTGACTTGGCGAGCTCGCGCGCGAGTAGCTCGTCGAATGATTTCACTGCATTGCGTCACGTCAGCAGAGCGTACATGTGCAGGAACAAGTCAGTCAATGTATGGGTAAACACACGCAGCGAGCAAGCTGTCGCTGCGTTTCGGTATGAGCGAGTACACAGCAGTGGGGCTGGCGAGCTGCATCTGTGCGCCACACTCGCTTCCGCTGCACGTACAGCACGCTGCAAGCAGCACAGACAAACGCGCGACGGTATCTCAGGTGGCTAAACGCACCTGATGTACCAACGCGCTGCTCTTCAGCTGGCAGCACGCTGTTGCGTGCGTTCATCGCATCGTTCTCGTCACCGCGCCAGTGCTGCTGCGGGTCGCGGCTGCTGCGGATCATCGCGCCTGCTGCTGTGCTTTCGCTCGTTTTTTTCGGATGCAGGAAATCCCGCGTTGTGTGGGTCACATGCATTAGGCACTGCGTGCCATTCAAAACGGTACAATGTACCACTGCGAATGGGTGGCTCTGTCGTCACACAACAGATCGAGCAGTCGGCTCGGCGTATTTGACAGTTTGTTTGCTTTCGCAAATGGCAGTCGACGATTTCCACAACAACAGCGAGCAGTGAGCAGCAACACTAGCAGCGCATCGACACGTTCAGCAGCAGCATGTGCAGCAACAGCATTTGCAGCAACACCTTATCAACAGCAGCAGCTATCAGCACGCTCAGCAGCGCAGGGCATCTACAGCAGCGACTGCAAGCCGTCTGTGCGCCTGTGCATGCGTGTGTCGATGTGCGTGTGTGCTGTACACATTGCATGTGCATATATGCTGGTGTGTGTGTATGATACGATTGGCGTGCGGAAGATGATGAACCTTTATCTCGACATTATCACGACGGTCATCTGAGCGGCCACACTGTGGTTTCGCGTTGGTGACACTCGAGAAACAAAACTTAGCTCTGACATTCCCCCCACCGAACCAACCTGCATGTGTGTGCATGTATGCATGTACGTCTGTGTGTGCATCTCTGCATGACCTGTTTGTGTGTGAACGACGTGCAAGTGAGGAAACACTTTTCAAATCTGTCAATCCACTGAGAACCACGGTGACGACATACGAAACTATTCTTTTTAACTGCAAACCGATGCAAGTCGACCCAGCGAGTGTCTTCATGTCTGCACGTATGTACATTTGTTCATACAACGACGTGTGTCTGCATGTGCATGATGCATTCGCCTTGGCGTAGATGACGAGAAACCTTTTATCTGTCAATCCACTGAGATTCACGATGAAGAGCAACAAACTACAACTTTTTAACTGCAAACGGATACGCCATCCCTCATCAATACACTCCTCTCACTTTTCTGCACACATCATTCGCTGTCATCGCGTACTGTTCATCTCGTTGTCGTCGTCATGGATGTGTTCGCTGTGACTATTGCAATGCCACTCAATTGTCCAGCAGTCGACACCTTGCTTGTGATGTGCATGATGCATCTCTCGCTACAAGAGCAACGCTTGCTCGTGTAGAGAGAATGCACGCTGATTGGGTAGCCATGTCCTTTCAAGTGCGGAATCCGATCATCTGCACACTTGCACTTGCACTTGCACTCTCGCACTCTTGCATACTAGCCTGCATATCGCGCCATGGCCGTTCGCCGCGAAGTCGTCTCGCTCTCGCAGCTGCTGCAGCGCAGGAAGGCGTATGTATATGTGCGCGCATGTGTGTGCGTCAATATAGGTGGGCGTGTACGTGTGGATGTGTGCTCGACTGAACAACTAAGTGCATCACGTATGCGTTCGCACATGCCACACAGCACGTCAGACGTCAATGGAGACGCACCGCAGCTACGTCTACCGCCCTCACAGCCATCACCGTCGCCGTATGGCGCGGTGCGGCAACGACCGAGTCCGCTGCCTGTACGTAGCAACCAGCAACATCAGCAGCAACAGCAACAACGACCGCTGAGCCAGAGCGTTGGCGCATTCGACGCCGAGAGCGCCGTGCAGCAGAACGCGCTGTTCTCACAGTCGCAAGAGAGTGCGATGCACGAGCTGCGTGTGTGTGTGTAACGACGTGGCACTTGCGAGGGCATGAGATGCCAGATAAGCTCACTGCACTTGCATATGCGAATGCACATGCCCAGCGTTTGATGACTTTGGCGGCGGCTACACGTCGCAGTCGCAGTGCGCGTACTCGCAGCCACAACCAGCGTTTGCGTCGAGCCAGGACGAGCGTGTAAGAGCCCTCACTGCGCGACGTTTGCGCTCGCAATGATATGGATCAGATGTGCGACTGACAAAGTCGCTTGCTGCGTGCATTTGTTCAGCGACGCTCGTACGTCGTCATCGAGCCCTCACAAGCGCCGCGGCAAAGCGAGCGAGCGACACTCGACAAGGAGCTCCTCGAGCGCGTGACCGGGTTGAGCGCGACGCTGCAGTCGCATACCGCAGGCGGCACGGCGCAACTTGCAGCGCTGCAGGCAGTATCAACCGACGTCGCAGAGCTCCGCACAACCGTCCAGCAGTTGCAGAAACAGGTCTACGCACGCACACCTGCTCGCGCTAGTTGTCGCATGCGATGTGCTGCAGTCGCTTGCGTGTGCTCACGGCTCTGATCACGCAGACCGACGCCATGGCCACAACCAGCGAGCAGCGCCACGAGACGCTCGCAGACGAGAGTCGTGCAGCCGCCGCCGCGATCAAGCTGCTCGAGTCGAGCGTCAGCAACGTCGATACGCAGCTCCACGAAGTCGCGGACAGCGTGAGCGAGCTCGTGGCAGCAAGCAGAGCGGCGCGTGCGCAGCAGCAAGAGCAAGAGAAGAACAACTCGAACGCACGCGGAAACGCCGGCGACTGCGGCATTGACAGCGACAACGAGTGCGCGCTGCATCGCGCGCTCGAGCGCATCGACGCTGCGCGCGCCAAGCGCCAACGCCGCACTACAGCGTTCGACAGATGAAGCGGTGGTCCGGTCCACACGAGCGAGCTGCTAGGGAGAGCAAGCGCGCTTGCTGTATTTGCGTCCATGCGACGCCCACAGAGAGAGACATCCATGCGTGCGTGCGTATCGGCGTCCTCGTGCGCCTCTGTCCCTCGTTCTCGTCTCGCTTTCACTCAATCGCTCTCTGTCTTGTTGCCACTGCGTGCACGACCGGGTGCTCCTTCGAGCTATCTAGAACTCTGGCCGCGTCTGTCGAACACGAGCAACGCACGATACGTTTCCCGCCCAGCGCGCAATGTTAGTAGTGATCGATCGAAAGCGCACATTCACAGACGCTCGTCGCACTCTGTTGCACGCATACATACATACGCAACAACAACAACAACAGCAGCAGCAGACACAGCAGCAGCAGACGCATGGCGTATGCAACATCGTATGAGAAGAGAGGGGAACGCACCGGGGTGCCTGCACCGTGGGTCGGGTCGCGCACGAGCTTGGCGTACTCCTCGCGCAGGCCCTTGCACGCGATTTTGTGGTTCACGCCGTGCTCCATGTAGCAGTGCGCGAGCTCCTCGCGCACGAGCTTGACCGTCTCCTGCGCCACGAGCGTGCGCTTGGCGTAGTCCTCCTCCGCGGCGCGGATCGCGAGGATCTCCTCCTTCGAGCGGAGCTGCGACTTGAACATCGTGCGTCTGCTTGCTGTGTTGCTCGCGTGGTGGTCAGTCTGCGCTTTCCGCGGGTGCATTCGTCGCTCAAAGGGACGGCTACGAGCGCCGCCATGAAGCATACAAACCACAAGATGTTTGACAAACTAGTGCAGTGTACTTTTGCACACGCACAAAGTACGAATATAGCAATATCCTCTTTTCTGACATATTGCAATATGCACCTCCTCACGCTTGCTCACTTCCGTACTCACTCACAATCGCTCACACTCGCTCACACTACGCGCATGCTCGCTATGCCGATGCAACACGAACCGCACGGCCACGTCGCGGTCGCTCACTCTCGGTCACTCGCTGCTCCGCCACGCATCGAGCTCGCGCACGAGCCGTGTGCGATGCAGCTCGAGCAACTCGGCTGAGACCGAGATCGACGGCGTCTGCGGCGACTCGAATGCAGAACGTACACTCGTAAGTGGCAGATGTGCGACCTCGTGCGCCACGACGACCGACAGCTCGTCGCCAAACAGCCGCGTGAGTGGCGGCGGCCCTTGTTGCCGCTCGCCATCCGCGCGCGATTGCGCAGCGTGGAGTCGCTCGATGAACTTCCTGGCGGTCGCGCGACTGTGCATCTTGCCGTTCAGCAGCACCTGCTCGTGCCAGAACGGATGGCGCGACGCCTCTGCGTCAACGTCGCCGCCGTCACCGTTTGTATCACTTGTGATAGCGTGACCGTCGAGTAGCACGTGCAGGTCGTCGAGCGTCAGTGTCTCCTTCTCTTTCTTCGATGGTGCGCGTGCAACACCGTTTGATGCCGCAGCGTCATCACTGACTGCAGTGGCATCACGATCGCTACGATCGCCCAAGGACTCGCTCGCACCGCTTTGTGGCGACGTGCGGCGCTGCTGGCCGAGCCAGTAGATACGCTCGTCGACCGAGTCTGCGACAACGAACCGGTGCACGCGCGTTTCGCGCGTCTGACCAATGCGGTGCACGCGGTTCACGGCCTGCGCCTCAATACTCGCGTTCAGCAGCGGCTCGACGAGCAGCACGTCCGTAGCTTCGACGAGGTTCAGGCCGTTTGCACCGACCTTGAACGGCAGCACGAGCACGCACGGCTCGGCGCAGCGCCGGAAGCGCGTCATGTCGCGCTGAAACGCGCGCTTGCCAGCGTACGGGAAGCACGCGACGCCGTGGCGCTGCAGGTGCGTCGCGACGAGCGCAAGCATGGGCTGCCACTGCGTAAAGAGCAAGCACTTGAGCTGCGGGTCTTGCTGCGCGAGCGCAAGCACACGCCGCACGATCGCGTCGGCCTTGGCACCAAAGCCGCCGTGCGCGAGCGCAATGTGTGTGTCCGCGAGCGGTCGCTGCAGTGACGGCGTCTGCAGCTGCTCGTGGGCAGAACGCGCACGCACGACGACAACGTCTGCTGTACTACTGACGCGGCGGCACGTCGGACAACGCAGCGACCGACTCGCAGCACGCGCGAGCTGCTGCGCGCAGCCAGTGCAGAATGCGTGTGCACAACGCAGCATCGCGCGGTCGTCACCGAGCGCTTCGAGACACACGGCGCACGTGGCCGCGTCATCACTCGACGCATTGCCGTCGGCCATCGCCACCGTCGTCTGCTGCTGCGACTGACGCGCCATCTGCTGCAGAAACCGCAGCCGCGCCGAGTGCGCGCGCAGCTCGAGCTCGGCCACGACGCGGTCGCTGTCGAGCGTCGCGAGCTTTATCGGCACGTCGTGCGGCTCGAGCTTGTACAGCCGCTCGGCCGCTGTCTCGACGACTTCGTATTCATGCCGCACGCGCAGCTGGAGCGTCGCCATCGCAAGCTCGTCGAGCGCGCCGAGTCGCTGGTGCTGCGCCTGCAGCAAGCGCTTCGCTGCTGTCCACTCGCGCTGCACGAGCGGCCAGAACTCGAGCTCGTCACGCAGCGCATCCTGTACCAGCGGCTGCGACGTGCTGCTCTTCGCCATGCGCGCGCTGCTCGCGACCTCACGAAAGACCTCGAGCAGCAGCGACGTTGCTGCGCCGCTACCGCCAGTACTCGCACTCACTCCGTTACTGCCACTATCGCCATCATCGTTATCGTCGTAGATGCCAGTGGCACGACCGCGGCGCTCGCTGCGGCTCGAGCGCGTCGGTGCAGATGATGTCGTCGTTGTCACAGTAGCACCGTCAACGCCGAGCAGGTGCAATCGCAGCGCCTCGAGTTCGCGATACAGCGTGCAGTGCACACACACGGGTCCGTCACGTCCGTCGCGGCACTTGCGGCAGTTGCCCGACCGTGCAATGTCCTGCTCTGTCGGTCGCTGTGTGCTCAACGTCCGCAGCGCCGCGTACGTGCGTGTGCGCCGCGCTGCAAGCGCCTCGAGCTCAGCGACAAACGCGACGCGAAAGCCCGCGGCGGTCGAGAACTGGCCGACGAATCGCGTCGCCCATGGCGAGCCGAGTGCGAGCAACCGCGCACGCACGCGGTCGGCGAACGTGTCGCTTTGCGCAGCGCCGAGGACCGCGAGCGCTTCGAGCCACCAGAGGCTGCGGCTGCACAGCACGCGCTGTGACGTTGTGTGCGCATCGACTGCACTTGCAGCACTCTCGAATGCGCGCAGTGCTGCAGCGTGTGCAGCCTCGACCTGGAGCAGATAGAACTGCCGGATGCGCTGCGCACAGGCGTCAAGTGCCGCACACTCGCGCGTGATCGCAGCGGTGTCGCTAGCAGCAGCACGACACAGTGCGTCGTCGCTCAAGTCGTCGTTGCCGTCACTATCGATGACGGACGAGAGTGCGCGCTTGAGTGCTGGTAGCGCAGGCACGAGACTTTGCTCCTTTGGGTTCGCTGTGGCCACATTGACGGTGGTAGTGACGGCATTGTCGTCGGTGTCATTGCTGCTGGTGGCTGCATCGAGCTGGAACACGCGTCGTACACACTGTGCAAGGTTCTCGAGCACGTGGAGCCGCGGCAGCAGGTCGGCGCGGAAGAGCGGCCAGTTGGTCTGCACTTCACAGAGTGCAGCGACGTACGTGCGCACAGCTGCAGGTGTCTCGTGGGTCACGATGCGCAGCGCTGCGAGTCCGTTCTGCGCTGCGAGGAGCTGCCGCTGCGCGTCCTCGCACTCGCGCACGCACTTGGCGAGCAGCTCTTGGAGAAATGCGTCCATCGACAGGACAGCGCTACTGCCAAGACGGTCGCTCGAGCCCATCGTGGTGCTACTGCTACCGATCTGCGGGTGGCAGCAGATCTGTCGCAGCACGAGCAAGTCGCTCCAGACGTGCTCGGCCACGTCACTGCTGGTGCTGTTAGTGCTGCTGCTGTTGCTTGCGTCGCGCACAGCTGTGACGATCGCGCGCTCCTGTTCGTCGTAAAAGTGGCGCTCGACAGCCGAGAAGCGGCACCAAACGACGTCACTCGTCTGCGGTGGCAGCGCAAGCTGCGCGAGCACGTCGCGCTTGTTCGTGCGCCAGAGCAACCCACCGCCGTCGCGTCTGCGGCGTCTCGAGTCTTGCTGTTCGTACGATGCGCCGTCCCAGAGCAGCAGATCGAGCACGCGGTCGCTCGCACCGCGCGCAAAGCAGCGCTCGAACACTGCGCGAAAGAAATGCTGGCTGTCGTTGTTGTTGTTGTCGCCATGACGATCGTCGTCATGATGGCCAAACGGTGTGAGTCGCAGGTACCGAAAGCAGCCAAAGAGGTCGCCGAGCTGCGTCGAGAGCGGTGTGCCCGTGACGATCCACGTTAGGTCGCTGCGCAGCTGCGCGGCCGTGACTGCTGCCTGTCGCTGCGTGTTCTCGACACCGACCTGCGCTTCGTCTGTACAGACGCGCCAAAAGCGCAGCAGCAGCAGCGGCGACGCGACGAACGCATAGCGCTTGCGGTGCTGCCGCGTGCTCGTGCGCCGCGCATGCAATGCATCCGTCGGCACGTGGGCAACGTCGGCGCTCAGCGCTTCGTACGTCGTGAGCACGACGTCGTACGTTGCCATGTGGAGCCCTGCAGTTGCGAGCACTTGCCAGTCTGCGCTCGGTCGCGCCGGTAGTCGCGCGCGCAGTGCGCGCACACCGTCGTACCGCAGCAGCGAGAGCGCGCCGGGTCGCACATGGCGCCGCAGCTCGGTCTCCCACTGGTCGGCGATCGCTTCGGGCGACACGATGAGCGTCGTCTTGCACGCAAACGTCGGTCGCTGCACGGCCTGGCAGTGGAAGCACATGAACATGCCGGCGCAGAACGCGTTTGCATTCGCATTCGACGCAGCTGCAGCATCGGCGACGACGTCAAACTGCTCGCTGCTCGTCGCGTCGCGATAGCCCGTGCAGAGCTGGTGGTGCCACGAGCTGCAAAAGTCGCACTGGACCCATCCGAGCGGCTCGTCGTCGGTGCTCCCGCAGATACAGTCGCGCAACTCGATTGCGTCATCGATGCCATCATCATCGCCGTCACCATCATCGGACGCACTGACTTCCTGTGCAACATGGCGCGAACACAGCAGCGGCCGCGGCGCAGGCCACGGATGGCACAGCAGCAGCGCAATCACTTCGACTGTCTTCCCGAGTCCCATCTCGTCTGCGAGGATACCGCCGCGCACACTCGCAGCGTCGAGCCACGTGGCTGCTGCGGACGACGGTCTGCGGCTCTTGCTAGCAGCAGCAGACTCGACGACTTCAAACTGCGCGCGGAACGGATCGTACGCGAGCTGCCACGACGCGCTGCCAGTAGCACGAGCACGAGCGAGTGGGAACTGCACGAGCGTGTTTGTAGGCGATGCGTTTGTCAGCTGCTGCGTGGTGGCGCTCGATGACGTCGTCTCGCGCGCAAGCATCCACGACACAGCGGCTCGCTGGTACGGCCGCAGTGTCGGTAGCAATGCACTGCCACCAGTGTGACGTGCAAGTGCCGCGTCGACAGTGCGCGTGTCGCGCTGCAGCTGCCGCGTCGCGTCGATGCGCGCGTACACGTCGTGGATGTCGAACGCAATTGCTGGTGTTGCCGCCGCCTCACGATCGCTCGTGCCAGCAACTGCTTGCTTGTACAGCACGTCGATCTCGTCCCAGTACGCGTACGTACACTGTGCGCTGGTGGTTGGGACGGCGTCATCGTCATCGCCATTGCTGCCGCTTGCTGTTGCGACTGCAGCAGCAGCGGTATCGTCGCGGACAGTCGTGAGCAGCCAGAGCATCACGACGTGGAGGCTGCGACGCACAGACACGCCGCGCGCTGGTGCGAGTTGCAATGCGCTCGCGTGGTCGTGTCGCTCGCTGTACACGCGCCACGCGACGCCGACACGCCACAGCACGTCCCTGTCGGTATCAAACGCGATACTGTTACTGCTGTTGCTATTGGACTGTGACTGCTGGCGACGTTTACACACGAGCTCGACCACGAGCAGCTCCGTTGCGACGAGGTGTACGACGTGCGCGCGCCACGCCGCGTTTGCAGTTGGGAACACGTCCTCGAGCGTCAATGAAGTCGGGACTGTTGGACCGTTCGCTGTACGCAGCGCAATGCTGCCATCTGGTGCATGGAGCTCGATCCCAACGACAGTGTCGTTGCTGCCATTACGATGCACCACGTCGCTGCTGATCGCTTCGTGTAGTGCGATCCGTAGAGTTGCAGCAGCCGTGACGCCTTCGCACTCGCTCTGCAGTGACAGTAGCTGCACTTGCCATTCGAGCCACAGCGCGTCATTGCGGTACAGCGTCGTCCATGCGTCGCGGAACGTGAGCTGCAGTGGCGCGTTGTCATCGCACTGCAGTACGACGCGTTCCCAGATGCGCGCGAGCGGGTCGACTGCAAAGCCTGCGTTTCGGCGCCGCGCCTTCGCGCGATGTTGCGCGTGTGAGCTCAGCGGCTCGTTGCTCGCGTCACTACGGTCGCCGCTATTGCGCTCAGTGTTCGCAGCGCTGCCTTCGTCACTGCGAAGTCGCTTGTTGCGCTGCACGTTCGTGGGCTTGCGACGCCCCATGTTCGCACCAACGATCCAAAGAGCGTGTGTATGGGTTGATGAAGAACGCTAGCTCAGCGCACATGAAAATGAATGATGGTCAATTTGACACACATTCCTTAACAGTGGAGTTTGGATTCGTACTTAATCGAATCACTCTGCTCTGAACCACTTGTGAGCATCACGACACAATCGCGGGAAAGGATTCGACCACATGCTGCAGATACTGTTGATCGAGTCGTCGCGCTGCAGTCGCAGCCGCCGCGCAGATCGAGCGCTCGGTGGTGGCGAGCGCTCTCTGCTGCAGAGCTCTGTGCGCAACGACGACTCATGAGAACACACTAGCAATCATGCAAATGATCCCGCGCGCCTCATCCATCGTGTACATCAAGTGTGCATGTATATTAGTGCTTATATAAGACGAGCTACTGACTGCATACTGGCTCGCTCGACGTGTGTGACTCGGCCCTGTGCGAGTGTGTGTATGTGTATCAGTAGTGACTACGAGAGTGTACGTGTGTGTCTGTCTGCCTACCAGTCAGTCTCACAGCGTCACGGCCTGCGATCCTCTGCTGCTGCCGCGACGGTCGTAGCCGTACGGAGTCGACCCATCGCCAATGCTCCCAGCCGACGGCCGTCCAACTGCTACGTAGCTACCAACACCAGGGCTTATCCGTTCAGGGCTGTTCTCAGCCGACGTGAGCGCTGTCGCATACCGCGAGTCGCTGCCGTTGTAGCTCCCGACAGCAGCTCCGAGTGGCGCTTTTGCGTACATCGGTCGGTTCGCATCGTAGTAGCTCGAGCCCCGCGGTGGACTGTAGCCTGTTGAGGCTGTCATCGTATTGCGGGCGGCCCCACCACTGCTACTCGCAGCAACAGCAGCGGGCGGCTGGTGGTAAAACGTCGCGTCGTCTGCGTGGTCGTCGCTCTCGTTCAGCCGCCGCCGCGCTTTGCAGTAGCACGACAGCAGCGCAACAGCTGCGACAATGAACACGAGCACCGCGCAGCAGATGATGAGTGCGATCTGCCACGTCTGCATGCCGTCCGACGAGCTCGGTGTTGTTGGTGTTGTTGGTGGCGACGTCGTTGCTGCGATTCCGATGTATCGGAGTGGTTGTTAGTACTGGGCCGCTAGCTTTTTGTCGAAATCGATACAATCGGATTTGACAGGGTGGGACGTACCAGAGCCGATACCAGCCGTTGGTGTTGGCAATGGCGTCCTAGTCGCGTCACCGCCAGGGCTCGTGACATTTGGCGCTAGCGTTGGTGTCAGCGACGGTGTTGGTGTCAGCGACGGTGTTGGCGTCGGCGATGGTGAGTCTGCGGATGAGGACGAGGAGAAGGCAATGGCGTTGGACACGACAGCCGATTGATTGCGACGATAGCGATACAGTCCAGAGCGATAGTTAGGTATAAAGCAAAGGGTAGTACCAGTTGGTGTCAGGGTCGGCGTTGGGGTCGGAGTGGGTGGTGGCGTGGGCGTTGGGGTTACAGGTGGTGGCAGCGTCGGAGAGCCCGTAGTCGCAACAGGCAGCATATGGAAGTGAGCGCGTCAGTACCAGCGATACATTGACCCACATCGACCCAGCCATAGTAACAGCGAGAGTAGTCTCAGTCTCGGTCCTACTTGTGGGGCTCTCAGTCGTTGGCGTTGGCGTTGGACTCGGACTCGGACTCGGACTCGGTGTCGTCTCGCAGTCCACTAATAAAAGTAGTCCATACAACCCAATCCAGTTGACGCGAGTCAGTCAGTTCGTCCGCATAGGCGAGTGCAGATAGTCAGGCAGTCGAGCGCACGTCGCGTTTACATCCAGAGGCACTCGAGAACTCACAGCAGTCGACTGCTTCCCACTCGCATACGTTGCCAGAGCTGTAGGCAAACGTAAAGATGCGGCCGTCCGGCTGCTTCTTGTAGCAGTTCGCGCAGTTGCACGTCGGCGTGCTCTTGCGGTTGTCGCAGAGGCAGTTGCTCGCACCATTGGCCGTGAAGCCGTAGACGTCCTTCGTCGAGCAGATTGGCTCGCACGCCGCAGCGTCGACAGCTATAGGATGTTAGGCGCAAGTGTATAGACGTCAGCTTGCGTGTGTCTACATACTAGCAGTCGCGCGAGCAGCTAGACGTACGGACCTGGTGCGCAGCAGACAGCGAGCGCTGCGACTGCGAGGAGCGACGGGAGCAACCGCATGATGTGCGACTGACTCGTGCGGATCGCGATGTGGATGTGCGAGCGTGTGGGCACTGAACGAGGGTGTGTAGACATCACACGTACATACAAGCGAGATGCGAGTATGTGAGAAGAGGAGGCTGGCACAACGCAACAACGTCGTCATACACGCGCATACAAGGGGGAGCGAGCGACCAACTAACTGCCGGGTTACGTGCGAGCAGCTAGCTCTATAGACAGAGAGATAGAGAGATAGCGCACCTCGAGTTGTTCACGGTACTGCTGAGCTACGCCGTTCGCGCTCTTCGTGTGAATTGCGAGTGAAGCGCGCACGTGTGTGTGTGTCGGTTGGTGTGTACTGTATATCACGTCGATCGCCCTTCAGCGTGTCGTGCTCGTCCTCGCGTGCTGCTGCAGGTCGCTTGCGCTCTGAGTCGCACGAAGCGCCAAGATCGAGCCGGCTGCTGTGTTGTGTGATTCAGTTGCGTGGTGTGCACCACATACATACCGAGAAAAACACAGCGTCGCGATGGCCAAAAACGAGGAGCTTTGACTGCGACAAACTATCGAAGCCAGCAGCACCCAGTTGGCAGGAAATATATATGGAAATTTGTATACTACTGACTTGTGCAGTTCAGAGCGCGTGCTGCACTCTATGCATTTCTGCTGAACGCCTGACTGCGAATGAGTTGTCGAGTACGAGCCAAAATTGACAATGGCCGCATCTGGTCGGACTGGTCTGGTAGTCAGAGCATATGAGCTGCTGCTATTGCTGTAGCGAGTCAGCTAAATAGACACATGCAAGCAAGCAAATGCAGCTCGCCGACTTCGCTGTTCTTGCACACGAGCATCACACCGTGATGAGCTCGCAGCAAACGACTCTTCGCGCGTTATTGCAAACGCACAGAGTAGTACATCTGCTGTCATTGTGGCTGCTGCTGTGATCACATGTTTTTGTGCACAATATCCTACAGATCTCGACATAAGCGTCATATTTGCTATCGCATTTTCGAATTCGATCGGAAAATCGATTTTCCATCCTACTGCTGCAATGGCATGTGGAGCAGGCGAACATGCCATCCATGCACTCGCTCGATACGACTAGCGTAGCGACTCGTTGAAGCGCTCATGCTGCTTCTCCTTCTTCTACATACGCTCACGATCGCATTCCGCATCAACGTCTGCTGTATGTAACGAACAGCTCGGTGTGCCGTGATTTGCTGGGAGTTGGGCAGCTTGCTGCTTGATGCGAGTGTCGAGATCGACGTTGGGTGGTGCAAGGTCCCGACTGCTGATTGTGTCCCACCGCTGATGTATCACTACGATCGAGACGCCCACGCAAGTCGCAGCTGCCTCCGAGTGGGTAGCCGCGGTCATTGCGATCACGACGACAACAACGACGAGTGACGATCGATTAGGCTGCACACTGCAGTGGACAAGCCATGCTTGGCGTAGACGAGAGCCGTTTGAGCGGCACGATGCAGACGCATTAGCACACGGCAACATTGTTCATCGCACCAGCGGATACAGCACTGAAGCACCAACGGTTACAGTAGAACAGAAGCACCATACAAGTAGAGACAAGAGAGGCACATGTTGCAAACTTGCGAGTGTTCATTACGATCCGACTGCGTCAGACGGCAGGTGAGTTTTTGCTGGCGATCGATCGATCGACCGCCAAGCCATGCAAAACAAATAGAGACAGCATGCGCCACACACGCAATCTGTGGTCGTCGTAGCTTCGTTCGCTAGAGCACATCCGAGTAGGAGTAGTGGTTGAATAGGCCCTTACACGCAAATCTTGTGCTTCGACGGCTTCGATGGCGCCGGAGTTGCCGCTTGGTTTGCCGACGTGACTGCCGGAGTCGGCTTCGGCGACTGGCCGATCGGAGCTGGAGTCGACGCCTGGTTTGGCGACGTCGCAGCAGGAGTCGGCTTTGGCGACTGGTCAATCGTAGTCGGGGCTGGCGTCGGCTTCGGCGACTGGCCGATCGGAGCTGGAGTCGACGCCTGGTTTGGCGACGTCGCAGCAGGAGTCGGCTTTGGCG